>JABMCL010003921.1:715000-727500 GCA_018857735.1 Alviniconcha marisindica | reverse complement strand
CGTCGTTGTCTTCAACCAGCCCTTGCTAATATCAGGCCCCCCTGAGCTTTCCGGCTGCCAGTCGATTGGGGCCGATCCCTGATTGAGAATGTCCGGGCACTACCTGTAAAGCGTGGCTGTGTGGCTGACACGCTTGTGACAGTTGGCGCTGTGTGGCAGGTTGTCCCGAACGCTGTACCCTTCTCCTTACGTCGGTCCGGGGCCGTTGTGGCCGTGGTCTATCCACTGGCGCGGTGCCAGACTCTCTCCGGACCCCCTCAGCTGGCTTGCACTGATGTCAGTCAAGTTACTGCTGTGTTTTGGTGCGACTGGGGGAGTGTGTAGTATCTGAACTTATTACACGTTGTGTTATTATTTATGTCTTTGGGGCCAAAGATGACACTGGGGCACACACTATACACAGCGAACCTTGTTTGAACTGTATTGTACACTTGGGCACGCAAGAAACATAAAAACTCGGGCACGCAACTACACAACCATGAGCACACAACAAACAGAAACATTTTGGCACACAGGAGATACAAACGCTTGGGAACAAAACAAACAGAAACACTTGGGCCCCCCAGAGACTAAACACACGGGAACACAACAGACACAAACACTTGGGCACGCAAGAAACATAAACGCTTGGCAACATAAGAGACACAAACACTTGGGCATGCAAGAAACATGAACACTTGGGAACACAACAGACACAAACACTTGGGCACGCAAGAAACATGAACACTTGGGCACGCAACAAGCACAAAAATTTGGGAACACAACAAACACAACCACTTGGGCACACAACGAACATAAACACTTGGGAACACAACAAATACAAACACTTTGGCACGCAACAAACATACGCACTTGGCACGCTGGGCACACAACAAACACCTGGGCACACAACAAACAACTCGTGGGCACACAACAAACACAACTCGTGGGCACACAAGGATAAACATTTGGCACACAACAAACGCAAACACTTGGGCACGAAACACAGACGAAGGCACTGGCAAGCATCAAAGATAAACACTTAGGCACGCAACAAACACAAACACGTGGGCAGTAAGTAAGTAAGTTGGTGTTTTACGCCCAGTCAACAAACACGTGGGCATGCATCAAACCGATGACAAACCTCAGAAACGCGTTTTGCTGACAATGTACCCTGTTCATCGTATGGACGTAGCATCGAAAAAACTGTTTGAATTATGCTGGGAACTGTTTTCTCTACTTAGGCTAATTAAACAGTGTGTGGGTAGACATGGGGGTGGGGGTGGGGTAGGTGGAGGGGGGGGGGGGGGGGGAGATGGATGCCTGTTTAATGTTAATTGTGTGTTAGTTATGAGCACTTGTGTTGCTGCACTTGTTTCAAGTAGTTAGTTCTCAGCCGCATAAGGTCACCTCAGGATGAATCACACGGATTCAAAATTCTTCAACTAGTTCTAAATTATACAAATCACTAAGCCTGAAATCCCCAAGTAAAAAGATGGATTTCATTTCTGGACACAGCACAGTCAACAGCAAAGGCAGCCAAGTCAAAACGGCCAGTAACAAGCGCGTCTCGCAAAATCTACACGGAAAAAGCGTCCATCATTGAGTGGCGCCAATTTGTTCTCATCTCTCCTGAGATTGTCAGTGCGAGCACTGTGCCGACCGACATTTGAATCTGTTACCTCACCGTACGAGAACTGTGCCGACATTGTCTTTTGCCACACCGTGCGAGCACTGTGCCGACATTGTCTTTTGTCACATCGTGCGAGCACTGTGCCGACATTGTCTTTTGCCACAGCGAGTCAGTGCGAGAACTGTGCCATCCAGCCACCGACACTGTCGTCACACGTATCTTGCATCGTGCTGAACAATCGTTTAACACTGTCACGTCAGAGACAGATAATTGGAGTTCAATAACGTTCAGTCAACTATGGCGGTTATCAAGGCGATCCGCTCTCGATTACCGTTGAGATGAAGAGAGTCGTGGTATTAGCTAGGACATCAAGCCGCTGGCTATGACGAGGTAGACTGTGACTGGCTCGCGACTGACCCAGGTGAAACTATAGACTTACAATGTCAGTCCCTGTATTTACTGGTTCAGCACACTGCACGCAAGACGATACGGGAGATAAAGCAGTGGGTTACCGCTTTTCAACGACTGAGTTACTCCCCTTCGCTCAGGAGACCAGTGAAAACATTTTTTATGGAGTCACACCAGCCGCTTCGGTTCGTTCTTGTCCCGTCGCGTACGTTCGCCGTCATATTATGGACGGACCAAGCACGCACGCGTAGGTACGCGGCTTAACCCCCCCCCCCCCCCCCCCCTACCTCCCCCCCCCCCCGCCCCCGCCACCACCCCTCCCCCGCTCCCGCCCCATTCGGCCAACTCCATAAGACACAATAGGCTGAACAGCCAAGTACGTATTGTAAAGTTTACACTCGTGGCAATGTTGGGTCTGCCTACTGTTTGTTTCCCGGCCTCTTCAGGCGGAGGTAATAGGCTTTGCCACGGAAGGGCTTTTCAGAGCGGCGGCGGTCTGGGCGTCCTGCGGGTCCTGTCCAGCTCCGCGCGGCCCGCGTGGCCGTGACTGACCAGAGAGAGAGAGGGGGAGTGTGTGTGTGTGTGTGTGTGTGTGTGTGTGTGTGTGTGTGTGTGTGTGTGTGTGAGAGAGAGAGAGAGAGAGAGAGAGAGAGAGAGAGAGAGAGAGAGAGAGAGAGAGAGAGAGAGAGAGAGAGAGGAGGTTTCTGTGGACGTATAGCACCAGGTTTGTGTGGAGGTAAAGCACCAGGTTTGTGTGGACGTAAGCACCAGGTTTGTGTGGACGTAAAGCACCAGGTTTGTGTGGAGGTAAAGCACCAGGTTTGTGTGGACGTAAAGCACCAGGTTTGTGTGGACGTAAAGCACCAGGAAAGAATACTCTGACAGGCACTGGTTCACTCCGTGCTGTGCTCCTCCTGTGACCTTTCAGCCTAGCTTGGTGGCTAGCGAAAGCTTCGGATGACATTTTAAGGCGGTCTAGGGTGTTTTTTGTTGTTGTGGCTGAAACAAGTGTGAATGATTACTTTGTCTCAGTTTGTCAGGTGGAGGTTAAAGGTCACACACACCCGTGAGTGCACAGACACACACACGCACGCACGCACGCACGCACGCACACACACAAACAGTGTCCAGTTACTCATTCAGTGCAGGAAAAATTAATCATAATAATAATTACATTCCCTCGAGTTACTCTCCGGTGTGTATAATACATATTTAATATTAAATTTGATTGGTTATTGATTATAAATATGCAGAAACTGTACCAGTATCATTTTACGCACACCACCCATTGTCTTCCAGGCAAATGATTCAACTGATCTTATTGAAAAAAGAACGAAAGGAAGGGTTGGGGGGGGGGGGGGGGGGGTGGTGGTGAAAGAATAAGATTAACTGGATCCGGCTTAGTGCCAGAAGCAATGAATGCTATAGTGTATAGATACAGGCAGCCATCAATGGATAGTGTATAGGTACAGGTAGCCATCAGTGGCATAGTGTGTAGATATAGATAGCCATCAATGGCATAGTGTATAGATACAGGCAGCCATCAATGGATAGTGTATAGGTACAGGTAGCCATCAGTGGCATAGTGTATAGATATAGATAGCCATCAATGGCATAGTGCATAGATACAGGTAGCCATCAGTGGCATAGTGTATAGATACAGGTAGCCGTCAATGGCATAGTATATATATATATATATATATATATAATATATATATATTATATAATATATATATATATATATCCATCAATGGCATAATGTATAGATACAGGTAGCCATCAATGGCATAGTGTATAGTGTATAGATACAGGAAGCCATCAGTGGCATAGTGTATAGATACAGGTTGCCATCAATGGCATAGTGTATAGATACAGGTAGCCATCAATGGCATAGTGTATAGATACAGGTAGCCATCAATGGATAGTGTATAGATACAGGTAGCCATCAATGGGATATTGTATAGATACAGATAGCCATCAATGGCATAGTGTATATATACAGGTAGCCATCAGTGGCATAGTGTATAGATACAGGTAGTCATCATTGGCATAGTGTATAGGTACAGGTAGCCATCAGTGACATAGTGTATAGATACAGATAGCCATCAGTGGCATAGTGTTTAGATACAGGTAGCCATCAATGGCATAGTGTATAGATACAGGGAGCCACCAGGGCTGCATGACGGGGCATACACTCACACCCATTGTGATGAATGGCTTAGTATATAGATACAGATAGCCTTCAGTGGCATAGTGTATAGATACAGTCATCAATGGCATAGTGTATATACAGGTAGCCATCAATGGCATAATGTATAGATACAGGTAGCCATCAATGGCATAGTGTATAGTGTATAGATACAGGAAGCCATCAGTGGCATAGTGTATAGATACAGGTAGCCATCAATGGCATAGTGTATAGATACAGGTAGCCATCAATGGCATAGTGTATAGATACAGGTAGCCATCAATGGGATATTGTATAGATACAGATAGCCATCAATGGCATAGTGTATATATACAGGTAGCCATCAGTGGCATAGTGTATAGATACAGGTAGTCATCATTGGCATAGTGTATAGGTACAGGTAGCCATCAGTGACATAGTGTATAGATACAGATAGCCATCAGTGGCACAGTGTTTAGATACAGGTAGCCATCAATGGCATAGTGTATAGATACAGGTAGCCACCAGGGCTGCTTGACGGGGCATACACTCACACCCATTGTGATGAATGGCTTAGTGTATAGATACAGATAGCCTTCAGTGGCATAGTGTATAGATACAGTCATCAATGGCATAGTGTATTATTTCTCATAATAGATACAGATAACCATCAGGGCTGCATGACGGGCATACACTCACACTCATTGCTCTCCACATTCAGCACCGTCACGCTGGCTCCTTTCTGTGCAGCAATACAAATTACAATACACTGTGCGCGTTGACTGCTTCCCAGACTGATCCCTGCAGGTGTGTACGCGTGTGTGTGCATGTGTTGTGGGTGGGGTGGGTGGTGGCTGGGGAGATCAGGTGTGGGTTTGCTAGGTATTAGTTTTTGACCAATAGTTTAATGATGTATAGTGTAAATGTAGATTTAGAGACAAGGGGTGTATGTGTGTGTGTGTGTGTGTGTGTGTGTGTGTGTGTGTGTGTGTGTGTGTGTGTGTGTGTGAGAGAGAGAGAGAGAGAGAGAGAGAGAGAGAGAGAGAGAGAGAGAGAGAGAGAGAGTTTTTCTGGGTCGACTGTAACAGAGAATGAGACATGTCGCAGTTTGACTTTGATGTCACCTTGCTGGGAACAGACAAAAGAAAATAGAGATTGATTGTGCTTGTGATTGTAGAGATTGATTGTGCTTGTGATTGTAGAGATTGATTGTGCTTGTGATTGTAGAGATTGTTCTGGCCTCTGCTGAATGCACACAACGCATGAAGTGTACATATTGAGATGTACTTGTTATTGACTTTTTTTTTTACTTGCTCGCTGACTTGGTGACTGCATTGTGTCGGGAAGCATGAGCCAGCTTTTGAGTAAATATGGTTTAAGCAAAGTTTATTGACGTTCATGTAAATATGGACAAACAAGATTATTGCGTGAGGCTGATGAGGATTAGACAAGCTAAGCTCACAAGCATGATTAACTAAATTCATTTTGCGATAACGAGCATTTTTATGTGAAACAACATGAAGAGAACAGAAAATCTGACAAAAATCAAGAGGAGTAAATTTGACTTCGGATTTAGTGACTTTTGTTTTGAACTGGTGTAAAAGAATTGGGAATATATGTGATGAGGTGACCGACCCTATGCGGTTGGCGAGACGTTCAGCTCCAAGAACCGACTAAATAATTAAAAAGGGTGTACCTGTGGTGGAGTTTATGTACCTTGTGTTTACTGGCATGCCAGGTGAGAGTTACCGTAGGCGACTCGGGTCTGTGTCGTTGTGTACAACTTGTGTGACGTCTTTCGAGCGTTAATTAACTCCCTTGTTTGTTGGTGCTGCGCAGGCACCCTGGGCCTCGTTCTGTTTCAGATTGTAACTAACTAACCCGCTGGATCGATAATTCAGTTCTTCTAACGCCAGGTGTGGGCGCTGCTGGTACAAGTAGCTGCTGGTGTACACCTCAGAGCTCAGGAGCTGTGTGAAGGTGGAGGTGGCCGTCGTGGGCTCCCCCGTCCCTGACAGTCCTATGGTGTCTGTGGACGTAAAGCGACATTGGACTTGAACTCGCTGAATATCTCAGGAACTGTGTGAAAGTCGAGGAGGACGTCCTGGGCTCCCCGTCCCAAATAGTCCTTATGGTCTCTGTGGACATAAAGCAACACTGAACTAAAAGGAAAGGAAATACAATACACAATACTCTCCATTACTCGCTTCCTGTCACACAGTCCCTGCTTTGGTGATCCATGACAAGTCAGTTCCCTCCCCTACCCACTGAAAGTCCTTAGCACGAAAGGAAAAAGTAATGAACGGTTGTACAGCGGCTAATCTGCTTAGCTCTTCTTTGAAGTTGTTTGAATTGAGTCATAAAAAAGGGGGAGGTGTGCTCGGGTTTTGCCGTTGTCTGTGTGGAGGGCAATGTGGGGACGGGGGGAGGAGGGTGGGGGTGGGGGGAGGAGTGAAACCTCGAGTCATGCCGTTGTCTGTGGTGGAGGTGAGGGTGGGGGGAGGGGGGGAAGGTGAAGCTCTGGTCTTGCCGTTCGTTGTCTGTTACTTACCTGACTTTTATTGACTTGCGGAATCAATAGCCCCATTTTCCTCCGTCTGCTAGCTTACAAGGTAACGGGGTCTGGAATTCTCCGTGACTGTACCGATAACAAAGAAGGCTTTTGGCGCTGGGGCGTTATTCCAAACACGCACGACGATACGATCTGAAAAAAGAAGAAAGAAAGAAAAAAGAAGAAAGAAAAAAAGAAAAAAAAGAGAGAAAAAACCCGGGGGGTAGGCAGAGGGCTGTGCTAGCTCCACAAACCATTTTCTGCGTTTGACCGTCTTAACACTCAGGTTTGCACTGATCGAACCTGCCTTTCTCCAGTCCGTGGTTTGTAACTTTGGAACTGATGGTCATTTGCTCGACTGGCTTGGGTGGACGCCAAAAGGCTCACAGCACCCGCCACTCCGCTTCTTTCAGTTGAACCTTTTCCCCCTGTCACGGTTTTGATTTTGATGCTTTCTCGCTACGGTGTTCAGTTGGATTTGCTGGTAGCGTGCGCAAGACACTTTGGTGAGGTGGTGTGCGTGGCATTGATTGAGTCCTTGGCAAGAGGATAGCGCTGGTGTCGGTGTGATCGGATTGTCGCCATTTTATGGTTCATGGTCCTTGATTGTGAGTGGACGGAAAGACCACGGCACTATCAACGAATGTCGGCATTGTTCTGGCGTACGGAGTGGAAACGCTGATGTCAAAGACACGACGGTGGTACCTTCATTTCGGACTGTTCGGGCAGTGAGTTTCGCCTGAAAATTGTGGACGTACTGCCAGTGAGTAGGGGTTGTGGTGGTGGTGGTGGTGGTTGGGGGGCGGGGGTTGAGGTCAGAGGGAAGTGTTTTGTACGAGGATCGTGCGGGAAGTGTCTTTAGTTTTACAAGGAGGGAATCCGGGTAGTTAGTAGTTAGGGTTGAAGGCATATAAATACGCGAACACGTGTTTGCCCTGGAATAGAGCCCAGGAGCATTGTGAGAGTCGAGGTAGCCGTCCTGGGCTCCCCGTCCCTAATAGTCCTTGTGGTCTTTGTGGACGTAAAGCAACATCGAACTGTAGTATCTCGGAGCTCAGGAGCTGTGTCAAAGTGGAGGTGGCCGTCCTGGGCTCCCCGTCCCTAATAGTCCGTACGGTCTCTGTGGACGTAAAGCAACATTGAATTCGAACGCCCTAGAACCTGTGGACGAGTCAGTTAACCACGGTAAGGCGAGTCTCCCAATTAGATGTCCTCGCCGGCAGCGGCTGGCAGCTCTTCAGGATGGACTGGCAGTGAGACTCCAGTCGTCATATGTGCTGTGTTACAGGCTCTGAACTAAGGCTGACAGTGACAGAACTCGAGAGAAACGTTTGGTTTACGCTTTACGGTGTGTACTGCGCGATGGACCAGAGAGGAATGAATCTTTCGTGGACTTTTGAGTGTGTACATAAAGTATGCAAAACGACCGGAAAGGAACAGCTTGTGGTCGGTTAAGACGGTAAAGTTGCAACGAAGTCAACAGAAACAGTCATTGTTCCGTGAACCGGAAGTGACTGACTGAATCCAGAACTCTCATTGAGAGAGAGAGAGAGAGAGAGAGAGAGAGAGAGAGAGAGAAGAGACAGAGACAGAGACAGAGACAGAGAGACAGAGAGAGAGATCCTCTTTATTTTTCTCCTCGTCCTCCTCGTCCTCTCTGTCCTCCTCCTCCTCCTTCTCCCCGTCCTCTTCCTCCTCCTGTTCCTCCTTCTTCTTCCTCTTCTTGTTCTTCTTGCGTACTGTGTCCAGTTTCAACATTCTGAAGATTCTGACACTGTTAGCGCATGCTGTGTTATCTTGGTGTTTCTATACTCAACCTCGCCCGTAATGGTTGACTGCGGCATGGGCGTAAAACACCAAGTTACTTACTAACCATACTCAACCGAACTTCCTCCTCTTCCTTCTCCAGTCCCTCACGACCAAGGAGCCGGGAGGGAAGTCACAAGTTGCAGCGTGCATGTTGCCCAGGTAGTTGGCGTTTTTCGGGGGGAAATGTCAGGTTTGTTTTAAAGCGGTCAGGCAGTTTGCAGACGGCCGCTCGCTGATCCCTGTGCAATGTCCCAGCGCAGCGCCGGGGCTTTGGCCGCTTACAGACCTCGCCGCTCGCCAGGAAGACGAGGAAAAGACAAACTAAGGCGGGCAGTTGGGAATGAGATGTACCCACACTGGACCTTAATTCGCTTGACACACGCGGCTCGGGATGGTGAGTAACCGTCAGCGTCTGCGCGAATCTGGGAGAAGAAATAGCGGCTGTGTCAGGATTCAGTGGTGAAAAGGTTGTGGTCCTGGATACACTTTCAGCCGGGTTGGGACGAAAACGTGACAGAAAAAGAAAAGAAAAAAGTGTACAGTTTGGAATATTTACTTAAAGCGGTTCGGAATGAACCTGCCGTCTTTAGTGAGGTCGGCCTCTTTGGAATCTGGCTGTGGGTGTACTTGGTCTGTCAGATGTCAGCTTCACCAAAAGCAGCTCAGAACTGAAGCAGATAGACAGTGAGGCTGGGTCTGAACTCTGACGGGGCTGACGTGAGTGACCGTCTCGGCATCTTGTATACACGTGTCTTGCATGACGGGCTAACGTGACCTCGTCATCTTGTGTACACGTGTCTTGCATGACGGGCTGACGTGACCTCGTCATCTTGTGTACACGTGTCTTGCATGACGGGCTGACGTGACCTCGTCATCTTGTGTACACGTGTCTTGCATGACGGGCTGACGTGACCTCGTCATCTTGTGTACACGTGTCTTGCATGACGGGCTGACGTGACCTCGTCATCTTGTGTACACGTGTCTTGCATGACGGGCTGACGTGACCTCGTCATCTTGTGTACACGTGTCTTGCATGACGGGCTGACGTGACCTCGTCATCTTGTGTACACGTGTCTTGCATGACGGGCTGACGTGAGCTGATGTTGGTGTTCCTTAACACGGCGGGTATACATATCACCGTTATCGTATATCTACCCTTTTGATGACGACGATGATGATGATGATGACGACGATGATGATGATGATGATGGAGAAGTCTTGTAGAGTGCGAATATATGTCAATGCTGCAACAGCATACTCGTGCTTTTATGGGAAAGCACAGTGAACTATTCTTTCGTCGTTCTTTTTTTTTGGGGGGGGGGGGGGGGGGGATCTTTTGACTTTCCAAAGCAAAACAGAACAAACAACCAACCAACAAACAAAAAACAACAAGAAACAAACAACACCCCCCCCCCCCACACACACACACACACATACACACACACACACACGCGCACGCACGCACCCAGCCCCCACCTAACCTATCAAAGTAAAAAGTTTACACACCTGTCTCGATCAGTGACGAGCAAATTAGTCGTGTTTGTCAACGTGAACACCTCTTGACTCGTCCTCGTACGCTAAGTGCTGACTATCAATATCACGGTGACGGGATCCAGTCCAACTCCAAGTGCCGTCCCCCAGCGTGAGGGCTTTTCACTTGTGGCAACTTTCATCGGCTCCCTGTGGCTCGGTGCTAAGGCTAATGCTAATTACGTGAACAGTGGGAGTGGTTTTGTGTGGCGGGAGAACATGGGGAGAATATTAAAACAGACAGTTGAAATCGTCAGCCTGTGTTTTAGCACGGACACACGTGTGCGTGTTGGAATGGCGGGTTTGGTGCATACTTGAACGCTACGAATGATGTGTGAAAGCCGAGCGAAGCTGTCAGACGTAGGAGCTCTGTTCTTTTACCGTTTGGTTTAAAGACTGCGTTCTCAACACGCAAACGGTGAAAACGAATCGCTTTTTGCCAAGACAAAACAGTGTGCTCATCTTTGCCATGTCTGCCTTTTGAAGAGCGACAGAGCGAGAGAGAACACGAAAACACGAGGATGACTTTTTGTGCAGATTGTGTGTCAGCGTTGTGGCTAACGGTAACTGAGCCAGTGTCTCTGTATAGACACAATGCCGAAGGCAACGTTAGTGATTAATGACAGCCTGACGGTTATTCCCCGTGCGGCCAAGGTACCTGTCAGTTAGCCTGTGCCTCACACCAGGAGGACGCGGGCAGTGACAGTGTGGATGTGAATCAGTGCACTTACCTTTCGCATGGCTACGAACGCTATAGGTACACTTGTATGTGAACGTGCGCTATGCAGCGACCGAACGGTTTGGATTACCACGGAGAACACACTCACACTGCACGGCGTCCGGCGCCGCTGTTTACCACTCAGATCGTTTGGATCTATGTCAGAATTGGTAACCCGCATGCGTCCTGCGGTATGATGGCATTTGCCGTTCTCTTGTCTTCTCCACCTGGACTCTTGGTGACGTGAAGAACCCTGTCACCTGACAGTGATACTGTTGTGTGTGAGGGGTTTCCTGTGTGTTTTTCCCCTTCTCGGATTTAGCCGCTTTTCCTTTGGGACAGTTCACCATGTTTCAAGACAGAACTTCGTACACGAGGCTGACTGCTGCCTACCATCACTCCAGACAAGCCTTGCTGGTAAGTGACCAGAACCAGGACTTTTACCTATGTGTGAGTGGGGACGTAATGCATTGTTACTATCATGAATTGTGTTTGGTTCACGTCGAAATGGTCTTGGAGGAGTAGTGAGGGTGGCAAGAGAAAGGTCTGTAGAGGATACAAACAACAGAAACATCAGAGTGATCTATTTCTGGGAAACCTTTTGTTTTATTTTAGAAATGGGGCTTTCTGTGAACTGAGACAAACGTTTGTGCTGCGCCACTTACTCTACTCCACATACTTGAAACGTCTCCCTTCATTTAGAGTCGCCCTGATATAATAGTAACAGTTGACTGGGCGTAAAACACCAACTTACTTCATTTAGGGCTTCTTGTGTGTGTCATCCGAGAGCATTCTCCCATGCAAGCGGAGTCTACCATTTGGACGGTGGGTTTCTTTCGCTAGTATCGGGCTGATATCCTCTCATTATTATGTGCCGGTGGTCACTTATGAGCTACTCAGGTAGCGAAACGCGTGTCTGACCAAGGCAACCAGCATAATAATGGTCCCCACCAGGATCCGATTTTTGATATTAGCATTAGGGGGGATTGGTGCACCGAACAGGCTGTTTATGAAGGGTGTAGGACTCTCTGTTTCGCTTCTCCCTACCCCCTGCACCGGATTGATTTCGTTTCAGGTCTTCCAGGTCTAAATATAACGCCTCAGCAATATGTTCCTTGCTTTTTCTTTTTCTTCCTACACTTAGACCTAAATATGAAATGTCTCGGAGAGATACTCGATTTTGTTGTTGTTGTTGTTGTGCCAGTGACTTAGTTGGTATATCTGGCGAGTGAAGGATTCAGTATCTGACTCGATTCGTTTCTCTTCTGATATTGTTCCGCGGCCCACAGACTGTTATACTCTATATAGAGTGACCTCCACGTCCACACCGACCCAATGTTGAGTACTGGTGGGAGATCAGCAGCGACATCTTCCATCTGACTCTCCTTTGGAATGACGCCTGCAGAACCAGGACGAAATAGTGTGGGTGGTAGACAGTAACCATGAGGAAATAGTGTGGGTGGCAGACGGTAACCATGACGAAATAGTGTGGGTGACAGACGGTAACCATGAGGAAATAGTGTGGGTGGCAGACGGTAACCATGACGAAATAGTGTGGGTGACAGACGGTAACCATGACGAAATAGTGTGGGTGACAGACGGTAACCATGACGAAATAGTCTGGGTGACAGACGGTAACCATGACGAAATAGTGTGGGTGACAGACGGTAGGGCCTTAGCCAGCCCTTAACCCCGATATGCCCTA
>JABMCL010003921.1:692500-710000 GCA_018857735.1 Alviniconcha marisindica | reverse complement strand
ACAGTAAAGCGATGGTCACGGTCAATGCCTTGGGTGTGATTAAAACAATAAAGCAATGGTCACGGTCAGTGCTTTGGGTGTGATTAAAACAATAAAGAAATGGTCACGGTCAGTGCTTTGGGTGTGATTAAAACAATAAAGCAATTGTCACGGTCATTGCTTATGGTGTGATTAAAACTATAAAGCGATGGTCACGGCCAGTGCCGTGGATGTTAATAAAACAGTAAAGCAACAGAATAAACAGAACAGCTAATCTGACGTTAAAACCATATAGACACGACCTTGATGTTGGTGGAGAGGTGGGGACAGGCTGCTGGCTGTGAAGACTGCGGCCTGGTGGACTCTGGAAGGACTCGAGTGAAGGGGCCGAAGGGAGAGTCGTAGGGAGGAATGGCACTTATAAGACTGCGATGTTGTTATTATCATTATGCAGCCTGAACGCGAAGAAGAATCAGTTCATTGTAAGTAATTAAACATGGTGCTTAACGTCCACAGAAACCATAAGGCTTATTAGGGACGGGCCGTTCATTGCAAAACCTTCAGTAATTTATATGTCCAGCCGCGGCCGGCTTTGCCTGTGAAGTGTAACAGCCCTAAAGCGTTGCGGAAGGGAGGGGGTCAGATACTGGTACTGGTGGTAAGGTAAGGTTGTGAGACAAGAGGTGTAGACTGTAATAAGACGCGTCTTTGTCTAAGTGTCCTGTCACCGGCGAGCAGGCGCTGAATTTCAGATGAGAGGAGTCGAGTTGACAGCATTCCGCAAGGCCTTGCAGTGGTGTCTTCGCGACTGTTGAAACAGTTTGCTGGTGTTTGCCTGCACCGTGCGTGATTCTTCCTGACGTCTGTAGTTGTTCAGTCAGTTGCGGCAGTGTGACAGTGAGTGGCTGTGTGATGGGACCTGGCTGACTGACCTGCGGCCGGTCGTTGTGGACCTGGCTGACTGACCTGGGGCCGGTCGTTGTGGACCTGGCTGACCTGGAGCCGGTCGTTGTGGACCTGACTGACCTGCCTGGGGGCGGTCGTTGTGGACCTGACTGACCTGGGGCCGGTCGTTGTGGACCTGACTGACCTGGGACCGGTCATTGTGGACCTGACTGACCTGGGGCCGGTCGTTGAGGACCTGGCTGACCTGCCTTTGGGTGGTCGTTGTGGACCAGATTTGTGTCCACGGCGCCCCAAAGAACGATGATTGTGTTGGATATGATTATGGAAGGGATGCGGCGTTTCAATGGTTTGAGAACGAGCTGTTTGAGGCACTGTAGGTTCTTAGGACTGAGGCGTCTGTGGTTTGTGTGTGTGTGTATGGGGGGGGGGGGGGGGTGCTGCATGTGTTGTGTGTATGTTAGTGTGTATGGGAGAGAGAGAGACTGAGAGTGTGTGCTTGCATGCGTGTGGTTTGTGTGTGTGTGTGTGTGTGTGTGTGTGTGTGTGTGTGTGTGTGTGTGTGTGTGTGTGTGAGAGAGAGAGAGAGAGAGAGAGAGAGAGAGAGAGAGAGAGAGAGAGAGAGAGAGAGAGTGTGTGGTGTTACGTCGAGACAGTACTGCAGCTGAAATGACCGTTTTAATGCCGATGGAGTAGAATTCTAGTATACTGTAGAAAACGCATTTTGATTGAGGCCTGGTATAATGTATATAAAGCGAGGCTGAAGGGGTCAGGCATGTTATGCCAGACTTACTGCTGTGCTCCTGATGTGTACCGCTCCTCGGTACCAGTACTCCTCGCGCGACCTGAGTAGGTAGACCCGGAGAGTCCCTGCTGTGTGCTGTGTCAGGTGGATACTAGCACAAGAGCTCAGGGAACGGCGGATGAAAAGCTCAGAGAACGGACCCTGTGAGCCAGCGCTCAGGAGCTGTGTGTGAAAGTGGAGGTGGCCGTCCTGGCCGTCCTAATGAGCCTTACGGTTTCTGTGGACGTAAAGCAACATTGAACCGTGCTTCGGAATTGGTCACAGTTTGTCCCTAATAAGTGAACTGACTTTCGAGAACATGAAGTTCTGCTTCATCATCATCACCCTGTGAGCGTTGTGTCAACGTGATGCCGATGACGCAAAGCGCTGGGTTTGCACGCAGTTCAACAACACTGACGCACTCGACAGAGGTCCGCCGTCTGAGTGAGTGAGGGCGGCAGACGAGGTGCACATGTTGGTCTTGCGGCCAGTCGCTGACACCGCCCACCGTCTTTGTGTGCAGTTCCTGTCTGCAGTGGGATTTCAGCGGCCAGGGCGCTCAGAGGAAAGTTAGCGGAGCCTCCGTGTCGCACGTGCCGGAGTGCAGGAATGTTTCATTCAACATTCACAGGGCTCGAGGTTCGGTTCCCACTGGTCCGGCGGTCCATGACCACTGCAAGTGCTGCAGTGCAGGAATGTTTCATTCAACATTCACAGGGCTAGAGGTTCGGTTCCTACTGGTCCGGCGGTCCATGACCACTGCAAGTGTTGCAGTGCAGGAATGTTTCATTCAACATCCACAGGGCTCGAGGTTCGGTTCCCACTGGAGCGGCGGTCCATGACCACAGCAAGTGCCAGCGGACCAGTAGCTAGAATTCTCCTCGTCAGACCGTTAATGTTTGTATGAGAAATGTTACAAGCTTTTTACCCGAGCCCATACTACAGACATAAAGACAGTCTTTTACCTCGCTATGAGCCGTACCCCTGAGTACCTGTTACCGAGTGCAAGATAGAGACCGTCTAAAGTGGCGAAATTCAACACAGCACACAAACAGTAACGGCATAAAAAAGCGGTTCTTTAAAAACAGTACAGTATCCACTTCTCTCTCTCTCTCTCTCTCTCTCTCTCTCTCTCTCTCTCTCTCTCTCTCTCTCTCTCTCTCTCTCTCTCTCTTCTTCTTCTTCTTCTTCTTCTTCTTCTTCTTCTTCCGTAAAGTGTCCAACTTCAAGATTCTGAAGACTAACAGTTTTAGTGCATGCTGGGTTATTTTTGTGTTTTCATAGTCCACCGAACTCTGAAGTGAACTATAGATCTATAACATGCGTATGTGATCTTTTTGCATGCGTATACACACAGCAGACCTCGGTCTCCTCCGAAGGACTTCGATGGTTCACTCGTTTTTGAGGACCAGTCAAAACCCGGCCATGGGGGACCAGCAAAGTTGATGGTTCAGTCTTCTTAGGATTTTTTGAGGGAGTTTATGACGGGGTTTCCTGTTGCCTGGTCGTCCTTCCTCGTCCGTGGGTTTCCTGTCATCTGGTCGTCCTTCCTCGTCCTTGGGTTTCCTGTCATCTGGTCGTCTGTCCTTGTCCTGGGTTTTCCTGTTGCCTGGTCGTCCTTCCTCGTCCTGGGGTTTCCCGTTGCCTGGTCGTCGTTCCTCTTCCTGGGATTTCCTGTTGTCTGGTCGTCCTTCCTTGTCCTGGGGTTTCCTGTTGCCTGGTCGTCCTTCCTCGTCCTTGGGTTTCCTGCTGTCTGATCGTCTTTCCTCGTCCTTGGGTTTCCTGTTGTCTGATCGTCCTTCCTCATCCTGGGTTTCCTGTCGTCTGGTCGTCCTTCCTCGTCCTGGGGTTTCCTGTCGTCTGGTCGTCCTTCATCACCCTGGCTTGGCGCCCTTGGCCATGACGACTGGCGCCCGATGGCTTTCACCAAAGTGTAGTGTAGGGCAGCGGGGTTGTTGGGCTAAGTTGTCAAGTCATGTCTGACCTCTCCGGCAGTCTCAGGACTATAGACTTCCAGCACTGGCTTCTGTAGCACTGGTTGTGTAAAGTACAGTCTGGCCCCAATAAACGTCCTGGGAATGCCCCTAATGCAGTGCAGCTTTGTGTGGCGGTGGAACCTTCACGTCAACACCAAATCGTTGTGGTATCAAGGAATCCAAACCTAGTTAGCTGAGGTGCCTGCGAATCGGCGTGAGGTCCATTGTAACCTTTGCATTGAGGCTGTGTCAGCAACGCCGTGGCTCGTGGGAAATGTTCGGAGTGGCCGATGCTGGCCAAGAGGAGTAAAAACACCTTTGTGTTTGTGTAAGCTTGTTTGTAGGTTTGTAGGACGGCGCAAGACCTCGGGTTCTAGGTCTTGGAACAGACGTTCCCTGCAGTGGGGAACTGCGGACGCAGAAATTACGGTCTCCTCTGATTCGGACGACGCAAGACCACGTGTTATAGGTCTAGGAACAGACTTTCCCTACAGTAGGGGACTGAGGACGCAGAAATCGAGGCCTCCTCTGTTGAGAACCTGGAACTGTGAAAGGTTCTCCGTTTGCAGGCTGCAGCGAGTCCGTGTTAGTGCCACGCGTGTTTCACCCACTGCCAGAAATTTCTTCCTTCTTTGACCGTCTCCCGTTCACACCTCGGACTGTCCACTTCCCCTGTTTGACCGGCTCCCGTTCACACCTCGGACTGTCCACTTCCCCTGTTTGACCGGCTCCCGTTCACACCTCGGACTGTCCACTCCCACTGTTTGACCGGCTCCCGTTCACACCTCGGACTGTCCACTCCCACTGTTTAACCGGTTCCCTTTCAAACCTCGGACTGTCCACTCCCACTGTTTGACCGGCTCCCGTTCACACCTCGGACTGTCCACTTCCCCTGTTTGACCGGCTTCCGTTCACACCTCGGACTGTCCACTCCCACTGTTTGACCGGCTCCCGTTCACACCTCGGACTGTCCACTTCCCCTGTTTGACCGGCTCCCGCTCACACCTCGGACTGTCCACTCCCACTGTTTGACCGTCTCCGGTTCAAACCTCGGACTGTCCACTCCCACTGTTTGACCGTCTCCGGTTCAAACCTCGGACTGTCCACTTCCACTGTTTGACCGTCTCCGGTTCAAACCTCGGACTGTCCACTCCTCCCACTGTTTGACCGTCTCCCGTTTACACCACGGACTGTCCACTCCCATTGTTTGACCGTCTCCGGTTCAAACCTCGGACTGTCCACTCCCACTGTTTGACCGGCTCCCGTTCACACCTCGGACTGTCCACTCCCACTGTTTGACCGTCTCCCGTTTACACCTCGGACTGTCCACTCCCACTGTTTGATCGTCTCGCGTTCACACCACGGACTGTCCACTCCCACTGTTTGACCGTCTCCCGTTCAAACCTCGGACTGTCCACTCCCACTGTTTGACCGTCTCCGGTTCAAACCTCGGACTGTCCACTCCTCCCACTGTTTGACCGTCTCCCGTTTACACCACGGACTGTCCACTCCCATTGTTTGACCGTCTCCGGTTCAAACCTCGGACTGTCCACTCCCACTGTTTGACCGGCTCCCGTTCACACCTCGGACTGTCCACTCCCACTGTTTGACCGGCTCCCGTTCAAACCTCGGACTGTCCACTCCCACTGTTTGACCGTCTCCCGTTCACACATCGGACTGTCCGCTCCCACTGTTTGACCGTCTCCGGTTCAAACCTCGGACTGTCTACTCCCACTGTTTGACTGTCTCCCGTTCACACCTCGGACTGTCCACTCCCACTGTTTGACCGTCTCCCGTTTACACCTCGGACCGTCCACTCCCACTGTTTGATCGTCTCGCGTTCACAACACGGACCATCCACTCCCACTGTTTGACCGGCTCCCGTTTACACCTCGGACTGTCCACTTCCCCTGTTTGACCGGCTCCCGTTCACACCTCGGACTGTCCACTCCCACTGTTTGACCGTCTCCCGTTTACACCTCGGACCGTCCTCTCCCACTGTTTGATCGTCTCGCGTTCACAACACGGACCATCCACTCCCACTGTTTGACCGGCTCCCGTTTACACCTCGGACTGTCCACTTCCCCTGTTTGACCGGCTCCCGTTCACACCTCGGACTGTCCACTCCCACTGTTTGACCGTCTCCCGTTTACACCTCGGACCGTCCTCTCCCACTGTTTGATCGTCTCGCGTTCACAACACGGACCATCCACTCCCACTGTTTGACCGGCTCCCGTTTACACCTCGGACTGTACACTTCCCCTGTTTGACCGGCTCCCGTTTACACCTCGGACTGTCCACTCCCACTGTTTGACCGGCTCCTCTCGGCCTTCCTCGCCCACAGACGACAACTTTTGAAGAGAAAGGAGAGCCGAAGCAGAATCGAACCGAGGTACTTCTGCTTACCAGCCTAACGCCTTGCCGCTAGGCCAAACCGGCTCACGTCCCATTCCTTGTGAGTTCTTGGAAATATATATATCTGGTCAGAAAGCGTCAGTGTCATATGGCTGCAAGAACTGTCGCTGCCTTCTGCGAGGTGGCTGGCACTGCGACGGCCGAGAACAAGACACGCATAATGATAGTAATAATTAAAGTATTTATAAAGTGCAAAATCGAGTCCATAGAGACTATTTGAAGCAAGCGCACGCACACGCACGCACGCACGCACGCACATACACACACGAGCATACTAACTATACAAAGCTTAATTTACACAAATTTACACAACTTAAAACGGGCACCAAGTAGAGACTTGAGACGGATGAAGAAGATGATGAGGATGTGGGGCTGACATGTTAGGGACAAGGGGACGAAGACAGCGGCTTGGTGCTTACAGGTGTTTGGTGGCTGAACACTTCCCCTTTTGTCACGTGCTAGTTAAACACGCCCATCCATTCATGCACTGCTCGAGTGAGTCTATAGTCCTCGTCATTGCTGTTGGCGACTCTGTCACTGGGTTGGAACGAGGAAGCGATAGGGTGACACTCTATCCGTGCCGCGTGGGACAGCGGCCGTGACGCACTGAGGCAATGGATATAGCGTCAGGTCCGCGGTGTGTGTCTGCAGAGTTCACGTGCTGTGTCAGTGAAAGTCGAGGTGGCCGTCCTGGGCTTTCCGTCCTAACGAGCCTTACGGTTTCTGTGGACGTAAAGCAACACTGAACCGTGCTTCGGCACTGGTCACAATTTGTCCCTAATATGTCAACCGACATCCGAGGACATGAAGCTCTACTTCATCTGTGTGTCTGTCTGTGTTGTCGTTGTTCATGAACGAACTGAACTCGTGTCAGCCGGTTTGGCCCGGCGGTAAGGTGTTAGCTGGCTGGTAAACGGACGACGTCGACAAACCACTTCTGAAGCGAAAGGCGAGCCAAAGCGAAGAGTCGCTTCGCTTTGGCTCGCCTTTCGCTTCAGAAGTGGTTTGTGGACATTGTCTTGTGACTGACTTTGCCCCTCACAATTAATGAAACATTAAAATGGCTCTGCTTTCTCTTTAATAGTTGTGGTTTGTGGACACTGTCTTGTGACTTTGTCCCTCACAATTAATGAAACATTAAAAAAGCTCTCATCGCTGCCTATCTTAATGCACGAGTCATTCTGGTGGTGACAGTGTAGCGATAGGTATGATGTGATCCCCCCCTCCCTCCTCCTCCTCTCCCCGTCCCTAATAAACGTTATGGTTTCTGTGGACGTTAAGCACCATGTTTACTTACTTACTTCTGCCTGCGGTTTGGACAAGAGGAGTGAAAGTCGCCGTTTCTCAAAGTTCGGGGGCCGGGACCCCAACCAACTGGCCCCAACTGTCTGTCTCACATCTTGACACTGGCCCACCGAGCTTAGTCGACTGGCCCCAACTGTGTGTCTCACACCTTGACACTGGCCCACCGAGCTTAGTCGACTGGCCCCAACTGTGTGTCTCACACCTTGACACTGGCCCACCGAGCTTAGTCGACTGGCCCCAACTGTGTGTCTCACACCTTGACACTGGCCCACCGAGCTTAGTGGACTGGCCCCAACTGTCTGTCTCACACCTTGATACTGGCCCCCCGAGCTTAGTGGACTGGCCCCAACTGTCTGTCTCACACCTTGACACTGGCCCCCCGAGCTTAGTGGACTGGCCCCTACTGTGTGTCTCACATCTTGACACTGGCCCACCGAGCTTAGTGGACTGGCCCCAGCTGTCTGTCTCACGCCATGGCCGGCTGTGTGAATGAACGAGAGAACGGCCAGAGGGGGTGGGGGTGAGGGAGAGAAAGACCGGAGGGCGGCGGGGTGGGGGTGGGGGGGGGTGCTGAAGGGGGAAATCCCAAAGGACAACAGGGGAGAAGGCGAGTGCTGATTGAGAACACGACCTGCGACCGCAAGCCGTCCTAGGCAAAAACAGCTCTCGAGTCAATCAGCCGAACAGGTATCGGTGTGGGGCCTGGAATGCTAGCCGCTCCGACGACGAGAGCAGAAGGAGCCGTTGGCTGGGATCTGTTGTTACATCCGTCAGACTGCATGTGATTTGTGCTTCTGCTGCTTGGGGCCGTTACAAGCTCGTGAACGTTGTGTGAATGCCCCGTTGCCCCAATACAAGGCACTTCTGATCGGAAGTAGGAGCGTGTTCTTCTTCGCGTTGTTACTCCGGCCTGTGCTTCACTGATCGTGTGACGTGAGGTAATCTTCTGAGGTAACTCCGGCCTGTGCTTCACTGATCGTGTGACGTGAGGTAATCTTCTGAGGTAACTCCGGCCTGTGCTTCACTGATCGTGTGACGTGAGGTAATCTTCTGAGGTAACTCCGGCCTGTGCTTCACTGATCGTGTGACGTGAGGTAATCTTCTGAGGTAACTCGGCAGCCAGCCCAGCCGTTTGGGGTCATGGTGTAGTTGGTTTACTTGTGAGCGTGGCTTCCTGGCACAGCAACCTGGTGTGTGTGTGTGCGTGCGTGCGTGCGTGCGTGTGTGTGTGTGTGTGTGTGTGTGTGTGTGCGTGCATGCGTGCGTGCGCGCGCGCGTGTGAGGGGGTGCGTGTGTGTGTGTGTGTGTGTGCGTGCGTGCGTGCGTGGGGTGCGTGTGGGTGTTACGTATGTGTATGTGCGTGCGTGTGTGTGTGTGTGTGTGTGTGTGTGTGTGTGTGTGTGTGTGTGTGTGTGTGTGTGTGTGTGCGCGTGCGTGCGTGTGTGCGTGTGTGTGTGTATGTGCGTACGTGCGTGCGTGCGTGTGTGTGCCGCTTGTAACGTTAGCCCATGTCGTTGCTTTACCTTGCTGCCGAGGGGGAAGTTAACGGATGTGAAAACAAGTGCCGGGCACATTCAGAACGGGAGTGTGGACCCAAGCAGCCAGGATGGGCGTGAAATATGTTCTTAGCATATTAAAGCGATAGGCGATGGCCGTACACGGTGATGGACAGCCGACTTGGGAGGCCTGGTTGGTTGTGTGAGGGGGGTGGGGGGGGGGGGGGGGGTGGACAGCTGACTTGGGAGGTCTGGTTGGTTTGTGTGTGTGGGGGTGGGTGGGGGTGAAGGACAGCCGACTTGCGAGGCCTGGTTGGTTGTGTGAGGGGGGGTGGGGGGGAGTGGACAGCTGACTTGGGAGGTCTGGTTGGTTGTGTGTGTGTGTGTGTGTGTGTGGGGGGGGGGGGGGTGGTGGGGGTGGTGGTGAAGACAGCAGACTTGGGAGGCCTGGTTGGTTGTTGTGTGTGTGTGTGTGTGTGTGGGGGGGGGGGGGTGAAGGACAGCTGACTTGGGAGGCCTGGTTGGTTGTGTGTGTGTGGGGGTGGGTGAAGGACAGCTGACTTGGGAGGCCTGGTTGGTGTGTGTGTGTGTGTGTGGGGGGGGGGGGGTGAAGGACAGCTGACTTGGAGGCTGGTTGGTTGTGTGTGTGTGTGTGGGGAGAGGGGGGGGGTGGACAGCTGACTTGGGAGGCCTGGTTGGTTGTGTGTGTGTGTGGGGGGGGGGGGGGTAGGAAGGACGGGAGGCCTGCTTGGTTGTGTGCGTGTGTGGGGGGGTGGGGGGGGGTGGACAGCTGACTTGGGAGGCCTGGTTGGTTGTGTGTGTGGGGGGGGGGGGAGGACAGCTGACTTGGGAGGCCTGGTTGGTTGTGTGTGTGTGGGGGTGGGGGGTGGGGGGGGTGGACAGCTGACTTGGGAGGCCTGGTTGGTGTGTGTGTGTGGGGGGGTGGGGTGGACAGCTGACTTGGTAGGTCTGGTTGGTTGGGTGTGTGTGTGGGGGAGGGGGGGGCAGCTGACTTGGGAGGCCTGGTTGGTTGTGTGTGTGGGGTGGTGGACAGCTGACTTGGGAGGCTTGGCTGGTTGTGTCGGGGAGGGGGGGGAGTAGGTGGAGGGGGGTGGACAGTTGACTTGGGAGGCCTGGCTGGTTGTGTGTGTGTGTGTGTGGGGGGGGGTGGACAGCTGACTTGGTAGGTCTGGTTGGTTGGGTGTGTGTGGGGGGGGGGGGGGGGGGGGGCGGACTTGGTATGTCTGGTTTAGTAGGCCTACTTGGTGATGGTGGGTGGACAGCTGACTTGGTAGGTCTGGTTGTTGGGTGGGGTAGGGGGAGGTGCACAGCTGACTTGGTAGGTCTCGATGGTGGGGGGGGGGGGGGGGGGCGGCCGGAAGCGAGGGGGCGAGGTGGACAGCTGACTTGGTAAGCCTAGGTGAAAGAGTACAGGAAAACACAGGTTTAGATGACAGCCACCATCTGTGTTGAGGTAGACGCGCCACGAGGCTGTGTCGTAAGCTGGCAGGTTGCGTCGGCCTCAGTGGACCCTGTGCGGTTGACAGGACGTTAAAATCCAGTGATTAACTCGCCCGTTGTGGGCCTGGCTTCCTGTCCACTCGTACAGATAGGTGAACTAAGGCTCAGCAACCTGGTGTGTGTGTGTGTGTGTTGTGTGTTGTGCGTGTGAATATGCGTGTGTGTGTGTGTGTGTGTGTGTGAATATGCGGTTGACAGGACGTTAAAATCCAATGATTAACTCGCCCGTTGAGGGTGACGAAACGGGACGGCTCATTGACAGAAGCGTGTCATCCACAACTTCCGCCTGGCTGTGACTGAGACTCACGTGCCACAGGCACACGAATTTGCCTTGACCTTGTCCGTCTGATTCGCCCCTTCTGTTTAAACAAAATTTTATTCATTCATCGTAATCATAAGCTCAACAAATAAGTACCTTCGTGCTCATTCGTGCTCATTCAGTCACTGGTTCTATTTCCTCATTCTTCTCGTCAAGGGATTAACCAGTCAGTTTTGTGGGCTTCATCTGAGCAGGCTGTTCGGTGTTCCTTCGCTGTCCTGTCGCACATTTCAGTCTTCCAGTGTTTTTGTTTTGTTTTTGTAAACAGGTTTGCCGCTATTGCTTTCATCACCGTCTCACCGTCTCCCGCCTGCCCAACTCTCTCTTTTGGGTTTGTCACCATCGTCCAGTTCTTTCTTCCACTGACTGTTTTTTGAGCCAGTTTGTGTAAATGTTTCATTTGGTGGAGGTTTTGTTCTTTGAGACAAACTGCCGTCTGCCCTTGTTGCCATGTGTGAAATGTTTGAGGTTATTTTTTTTATTTTTTTTATTGCCCTGTAGAATGTGTGGTTTTACTCCCTCTTGCGGGCTCTGCAGCTGTCAACTTCTCTCTGTCTCTCCTCTCCCTCTCTCTCTCTCACATGCACACACACACATGCACACACACACACACACACACACACACACACACACACACACACCCCCCCCTCTCTCTCTCTCTCTCACACACACACACACACTAACACAAATTCCACTCTCTCTCTCTCTCTCTCTCTCTCTCTCTCTCTCTCTCACTCTCATCACACACACACACACACACACACACACACACACCACACACACACACACACACACACACACACACACACACACACACACTCTCTCTTTCTCTCTCCACACACACACACACACACTCTCTCTCTCTCTCTCTCTCTCTCTCTCTCACACACACACACACACACACACCACACACACACACACACACACACACACACACACACACTCTCTCTCTGTCTCTCTCTCTCTCTTCCCGCCGTACTGGTTGTTGGTGTTTTACAGCAGCCTTTCATGTTGTTAATGGTGTGGCTCAACTGGAACTCCTAGTTTCGATGTTGACAAAACATCGGACGTCTTCGCTTGGTCGTGGAGATTTATGGTGGGCCTGTGGATGTTCTTCTGGCTCTCTTCGTCAGGTTCGCCCTGGTAATAAACACCCTCACGGTTGGCTGGACGTCAAAGACTGATTCCCAGTTTGCTCTTGGTCTCTGTTTGTCCTGAAGTGACCCTGGACGTTAAAATCCCAGAACTAAATCTTCACAGCTGACACGGGACGTTGAAATCCAACACAACTAAATATTCCTAGCTGACAGGACTTTAAATGCAAGAGCTAAGCGAATCCGCACAACTGACAAGACGTTAAAATCCTAGACCTAACTAAATGTTTACAGGTGACAGGACGTTAAAATTAAAGAACTAAATGTTTACAGGTGACAAGACGTTAAAATTAAAGAACTAAATGTTTACAAGTGACATGACATTAAAATCCAAGAACTAAATGTTTACAGGTGACATGGCATTAAAATCCAAGAACTAAATGTTTTATGTGAGAGGAGATTAAAATCCAAGAACTAAATATTTACAGCTGACAGAGCGTTAAAATCCAATAACTAACCAAATATTTTGAGCTGACAGGACGTTAAAATCCAAGAACTAAATCTTTACAACTGACGACGTTAAAATCCAAGAACTAAATCTTTACAACTGATAGAACGCTAAAATCCAAGAACTAAATCTTTACAACTGATAGAACGCTAAAATCCAAGAACTAACTAAATCTTGACAGCTGACAGAACATTAAAATCCAGGAACTAAATCTTGACAGCTGACAGGACGTTAAAATCCAGGAACTAAACCTTTACAGCTAACGGGACGTTAAAATCCAGGAACTAAACTAAATCTTGACAGCTAACGGGACGTTAAAACCCAAGAACCAAGTAACTAACTAGCTAGATCGCTGTTCAAAGTGAGGCTTGCGGATTGAGCGCGAGCCGTGGGGCTGCCTGCCTTGTTCTGATTTATACAAACACCTGTCCGCTCTGCTGCCTGCCTCTGCCGCCTGTCACACACGGGACAGCCCAGCGCGCGCTCTAGGTGTCTGTCTCTGTGTGTGTGTGTGTGTGTACACACGTGTGCCTGTGTTGTAGAGTAGGTTAAGTGTGTTGTGACCCGCCTGTGTTTTGCGGCGACACACACACGCCAGCGACGCCATATCTGGCCTCTAACAGGTGGAGTTCGTTTTGTTGTGTGCTGCTCTTTTTACCGGCGACGACAGCGAATATGATACTGCCCTGTCGGACGTTATCGCCGGCGTATCGGCAGTTGCGTCCTTCTTGTGCGGAATGCGGGCGTGTGATTTATCTCCCGATCTGAGTCATTTTCAGTCTCTTCGGCCCCACACTGAAGGATGGCTGGAGCGCTGGGACGCTCGGGAGATAGACGTGTCCTGGCTGAACACGACGAAGCGTGTGCGTGTGTGTGAGTGAGTGACTTCACGTCAGTGTTTTTAGAAAGTGGTGCGACACCCGGCAAGGTTTTGTCAGCGGGGAGAGTGGCTGAGATTCTTCCCCGTCTGACCTCCGTCGCCACTTCAGCTGCTTACTAAGTTGTGGCCGAGCTGCTGATCGCTTGTAATGTGGCGCTGTTCTCCGCTCGCGGGCACTCGGGCTGCGCTCTTGTCGCCCGTGACTCGAGATGAGTGACTGAGGCTTTTTTTTTTTTATAGCGCGGTTTGAATATCTCCACCCAAGATGTAAGCCCTATTACAGCGCTGTTTGCTTGTTACATGGCTGGTACCACGTGTAAGTGCTGCCGTTTCGGCGCGTTCTGTGTGGAGTGTGGAGTGTAGTGTGTGTGTGTGTGTGTGTGTGTGTGTGTGTGTGTGTGTGTCAGCGTTCAGGAAGTGATGGGACACCGGTTGGTTTGTCGGCGGTGACCATTAGCCAGGCTGTCAGCTGTTTTACCGGTGTGACTTAATACTTCAGCCACACGGTTTCGGCATTCTCTCTTCGTTGCTTCAGTTACTGACCTGGAGTTTCGCTTACTGTCTTACGTGTGTGTGTGTGTGTGTGTGTGTGGGGGGGGGGGTGCGTGCGTGCGGCGTGTGTGAGTACATGCGTGTTTGTGTGTGTGTGAGTGTGGGAATTTTGGTGTGGGAGGGGGGTTGGTGTGTGTGTGTGTGTGTGTGTGTGTGTGTGTGTGTGTGTGTGTGTGTGTGTGTGTGTGCATGCGTGTGTATGGCTGTCCCGGAAGTATTGTAGCACCGGCTAGGTTTGTCACAATGTCAGCTGTGAAAATGTTTGAGATTGTTCGGCGTTATACCTGTGTGAGTCAGAACCTCCCCTACGTACTTGCCTTCTCAATTCCCCGCCTATTAGTATTAATGTCTGCCTGGCCCGCCTCTCACGTACTACGCCGCCGTACAGCCTGATACAGCTTGGGTCCACATACAGAGATCTAGGTGGTCCGCACAGTGTGATTTCAGCACCAGTGTGATGCCGTGTTGATATCGAGTGTACCGTTAGCTTCACGTTCAATATTCCTGAGACAGACACGGTTTCTTTCCTGACAAAGGCAAGATCGCATGCATGTTTGTGGACACCGGCACAGTGTAAGTGTGGACACCTGCATAGCGAGTGTGGACACCTGCATAGCGAGTGTGGACACCTGTACAGTGTGAGTGTGGACACCTGCATAGTAAGTGTGGACACCTGTACAGTGTGTGGACACCTGCATAGTGAGTGTGGGCACCTGCACAGAGTAAGTGTGGACACCTGCACAGTCAGTGTTGACACCTGTACAGTGTAAGTGTGGACACCTGCACATTGAGTGTGGACACCTGTACAGTGTAATTATGGACACATGCACAGTGAGTGTGGACACCTGCACAGTGTAAGTGTGGACACTTGTACAGTAAGTGTAGACATCTGTACAGTGGGTGTGGACACCTGCAAAGTGTAAGTGTGGACACCTGCACAGTGTAAGTGTGGACGCCTGCACAGTCAGTGTGGATACCTGCTCAATGTAAGTGTGGACACCTGCACAGTAAGTGGACACCTGCATAGTGTAAGTGTGAACACCTGTACAGTGATTGTGGACACCTACATATTGTAAGTGTGGACACCTTCAGTGTCAGCGTGGACACCTGCATCAGTAGTGTAAGTGTGGACACGTACACAGTGTAAATGTGGATACCTACACAGTGTAAGTGTAGATATCGACACAGTATTAGTCGACTAGCACCAGACTCAACTCCAGTGTGTTACTGACACGTCCACGGTAACCCTAGACGAAACGGTTGGACGTGCCCCAAATACTTTCCTTCCTTCTTTTTGTTGTGGTGCGGATCCGTTTCTGTCCTCTCGGCGTAATCTGTAGCTTTAGTCTGATTAGCTGAAAGTGACACTTCTCTCAGAGGTCACACAGCCACGCTGGACCCCTGAGAAAGAACAGGCAGTGCCATTTGGTGGCGGGAGTTGGCAGAGAGTGCTAATTAAGTCTGTGTTGTGTTTCTGGCGAGGAAGGCGCTACTAAACCTGCCGGCCAGGTTTCGCTGAAAGACACTGACGATGACTGTGGGAGTAAAGGCGTTTGCTTCAGAGGATGCCGTGGTCAGTGTCTGTTCTGATGCACACGTCATCCAAATGATGGCATGCACGTGACGACCGAAAGGGGAACTAAAACACCTCACCTTGTTTCAACAATAGGAAGTACCAGAGAGACTTTACAAGTGCGGTGTGCTGTTACCGTATTAGCGGTGGAGAATCTCCTCCTTTGAGGGGACAGACTTCTCTCAGTGATTCGGTGACCAGCAAGACGACAGGAGAGCTGTGTGTGGTCGTAACGGGGGACCTCTGTGCCTGGTGGCTGTTTACTGAGGCGGCTGGATTCACAGAAGATTAAAGTGCTGTCCGTGCACGATACGTGTGTGTGTCTGGGTGTGGGTGAGCCGCGACTGAGATGGAGATGCTGCTGGAGAGACCGTCTCGCTTCTACGGCGAGGAGGAAGAGGAGGAGGAGGAGAGGGAGGTGGAGGAGGTGGAGGTGGAGGAGAGACGGCCGCGACAGATACATTTTCAGGTGAGTTCAGCTCAGTGGTTCAGTCCCTTGCCCGATAGCTTGATAACTGTAGCTTGCCTCTTCCTGGGGTGGCCCCGCACGGATGACGGTACGTTCAAATCCAAGAAGTAAGTTATTAGTTTGTCTCCTTCTGGGTCAGTGACGGTGTGTTCAAATCCAAGAACTAAATTATTAGTTTGTCTCAGTCTTGGGGTGACCTCGTACGGTGTGAGGGTACGTTCAGATCCAAGAAGTAAGTTATTAGTTTGCCTCGTCCTGGATCAGATCCAAGCACTGACTAGCTTATTAGCTTGCCTAAGTGAGCGTACCCGGCGGGAGATGTGCGCTGTCACGAGGTACACATTACTATGTACTGTCACAAAAGGTATCATATCGCCGGGTAAGTGCTGTCTTTGCTGCGCGTCAGTGGCTGGTTTGTTGCCGTATAACATGTAACTGAATGTCTGCATTGCAGAGTGACTGTGCCCACGACCTCTGTGACAGTTCAGACTTGACTCGTAGTAAGCCCCCCAGCCATGACCTGGCGGCAAGGTCAGGTGTCAGAACGGACAGTTCCCAGATGAGCAAGCCCGCGGCCCTCTCTCGCTGCAGTTTGCGTACTGTGGCAGTGGGAATAGACCACTCCACAACGCACCGCTTCCAGCCGTAAGCTCCGCCCCTCTGGCAAGCGAACCGAAAAGATGGCTGCAGTCGAATCCAAAAGTACTCTCGATCTCTTGCCGCTGAGAGACCTGAGAGACCTCTCGCTGTTGTGTTTTGGTCAAAGCCCGCCTATTTTAAAATAGACGGGCTTTGGTTTTGGTGAGAGAAAACTCACCCAAAGGTCAAAGCGGTCTTTTGAGACACAGGACCCGGGTGTTGATAATATACATGGTCTGCAGCCCTCCTTGGTCAGATGGGAAAGGGAAGGGACAGTTTACATCCCAGGGAGGGTGAAATGGGTTCCAGCTTGCCAAAGCAATTAGTAACCCAAACAGACACTTCCAGCCTCTCTCCTGCAGTGGTCCAGGTTTTGTCAAGACCAAAGCCCAGATGGTCAAGACCTCTGACAGTTGGGAGTGCCAGATACACCCCCTCTACACAGAACAGTTAGAAACTAGCGAACTCCAACTCCGGCCTAGCAGTGGAGAGAAGCAGCAATACAAGAGGGGATGGTAGACGGCAGTGTTACTTCTATATCTGTGACAGTGCAGTTATAGCCACAGGGATTGGGGTTAATTTTTGTGTTGCTTCTGTTATACGCAGATTTCTTCATGTGTTAGTTTAGCAGAATGAAATTAATGAAATTTAATTAATGCTGAACAGAAATTTAGGCTGACTATGACAGATCACTTTCTACAAGTTACTCCAGACCTGCAAGAGAAATATATCATTGAAAGCACCATGCCTTTGATAAGTGATACAGTAAAACGTTTGGCTACCGCTCGGTCATTTATTATACATACTGTTATATTTACTTAGAAACTGGGACTGAACTTGTGACATATTATTATCATTGTGAGCACACTTAACGTTGGATACTTTTCCCTGTGGAATGTCACTGTCAAGTTGGATTTTACTGTATAACAAGCGTCAGAACAGGTAGGATATTTCCCTGATTTAGCCGGCATGCACACAGTACAGTGTGTGTGTGTGTGTGTGTGTGTGTGTGTGTGTGTGTGTGTGTGTGTGTGTGTGTGTGTGTGTGTGTGGTGCGTGGGGTCGTGCGTGCGTGCGTGGTGTGTGT
>JABMCL010003921.1:687500-690000 GCA_018857735.1 Alviniconcha marisindica | reverse complement strand
TCGTACTTATTTGCAGTGGGAGAGGCGGGAGTGCGGTCAGTGTTGACTGTGGTGTTACCGTCCTGTGCTGGTCGTGTTGGCGCTCCTCGTTGCCGCGTGTTTGGTCTTTGGCCGCGGGCTGGTGGCTGGGAGTGCAAGTGCACCTAACACCCTCCCTCTCACACCTTCCCCATCACCCCCTCCCTCTCATCACACCTTCCCCTTCACCCCTTCCCTCTCATCACACCTTCCCCTTCACCCCTTCCCTCTCATCACAGCTTCACTTTTACCCCCTCCCTCTCACCACCATTTTCTCATCACACCTTCACTTTTAGCCCCTCCCTCTCACCACACCTTCACGACCACCCCCTCCCTCTGCAGCTGTGTGTAAACAGCGTTCAGAAGTGGGTGTCTGAGAACGGCTTCAAGTTCTCCACCTCTAAGACAGTCTGTATTCATTTCCATCAACAGTACGTTTTTTTCCCCAGACCCTAACATTCTTCTGGGAAAAACGCCTATAAAAGTAGTCAAAGAAGCAAAGTTCCTTGGTCTTATCTTTGACAATAAACTTACTTTTAAAAATCACATTCAATACCTTAAACCTTCGTGTAGTGGGACATACTGATTGGGGAGCTGATCGTATCGTCCTGCGACGCCTTTACCGTTCGTTAGTCCGCTCCAAATTGGATTATGGATGCATTGTGTACGGATCGGCCCGTCGGTCGGTTCTGAAACAATTGGATCCGATCCACCATCAGGGCTTGCGAATCGCGTTGGGTGATTTCCGCACATCTCCTGCTCAAAGTCTATACATAGAAGCACATGAACCGTCGTTAACCACTCGCCGATTAAAATTGTCTTTAAACTATGTTCTTAAACTCAAATCCCTGCCGGAAAACCCAGCCTATAGTTGCGTTTTTGAACCTGAAAACACCAAATTGTTTAAAGAATCGGAGTCGAAGGTTCCACCTCTTGGCATCCGCATTCTCCCCAACTTAGAGAAATCCAAACTTAACCTAAATCTGGTAGACAATGTTCCCTTGTTGGACATCGTCCCTTGGAAACTTTCAGTTCCTGCAGTCCGTCTTGACTTAACCAATTTAAAAAAAGATACAACAAACCCGGAAATATATAAACAGTTCTATTTGCAACTTACCTCAGAATATCCTTTATCAAAATTGTTTTTCACCGACGGTTCTAAAACAGAGGAAGGAGTTGCTGAGGCGGCTGTATCCACTAAACGAATTAATAAACCTTTTACCTGTCGGCTTCCAGACGACAGTTCAATATATACTGCAGAGTTGTGGGCTATTCTTTTTGCTCTCAGACATGTTTATTGTTCCAAAGGAAAATCGTTTTTGATATTATCTGATTCTCTTTCATCTTTACAGTCAGTATTTAACCTAAAGTATGATCATCCAATCTTAGTTCAGATTTTAGAATTATATACGGAAATGACAAGAGATGGGAGAGAGATTGTTTTTATCTGGGTTCCCGGCCATGTTGGCATTAGGGGAAATTCGGCTGCAGATTCTGCAGCTAAGGATGCCCTTGATGGCGACATCTCGGTTGAATTCATCCCATTCTCAGACCTAAAATCCCGCACAAATAAATGTATATTAGAACTGTGGCAGGAAAATAAATTACATCAGATATTTCCAGTGCTAAAAGAATGTATTGTTTGTCCTTGGACAAACAGAAAAGAAGAAACTGTGATGGCCCGATTGCACACTGGCCATTCTTTTATTACTAATTCCTTTTTATTGAGGGGTGAGGAACCGCCAGTGTGCATCGGATGTGATAAACGTTTAACCATAGAACATATTTTACTTACTTGTTCGAATTTTATTGAAATGAGAGAGAGCCACTTTACAGCTCAATCACTACGTATGTTGTTTCAGGATATTTCGCCTGAGAAGATTTTTTCACCCTCTCCCTCTCATCACACCTTCACCATCACCTCTCCCTCTCACACCTTCACTTTCACCCTCTCGATCTCCCTCTCACACCTTTACTTTCACCTCCTCCCTCTCACACCTTCACTTTCACACTCTCACACTCACCACACCTTCACCATCAACCCCTCCCTCTCACACTTTCTCCATCAACGCCCCCTCCCCCCTCTCATCACACCTTCACTTTCACACTCTGTGTCTCCACAAGGCCTGTGTCACAGCCCCTCAAACCCTACACGCTTGTCAGTTAAGCATGCTTTGATCTACGGGGAGACGACAATCTCTAACTAAGCATGCTTTATTCAACGGAAAGTGGACAATTTCTAACTAAGCATGCTTTGATCTACGGAGAGAGGACAATCTCTAACTAAGCATGCTTTATTCAACGGAAAGTGGACAATCTCTAACTAAGCATGCTTTATTCAACGGAAAGTGGACAATTTCTAACTAAGCATGCTTTGATCTACGGAGAGAGGACAATCGCTAACTAAGCATGCTTTATTCAACGGAAAGTGGACAATCTCTAACTAAGCATGCTTTGATCTACGGAGAGAGGACAATCTCTA
>JABMCL010003921.1:680000-682500 GCA_018857735.1 Alviniconcha marisindica | reverse complement strand
CAGAGCATGTGACAAACGTCACGATGCAGAGCCTGTGACAAACGTCACGATGCAGAGCCTGTGACAAACGTCACGATGCAGAGCCTGTGACAAACATAATGATTCAGAGCATGTGACAAACGTGACGATGAAGACCCAGTGACAAACGTGACGATGCAGAATCTGTGAGAAACGTGCGATGCAGACGATGAAGATCCAATGACAAGCAATAATAATAATAATATGATAACAATGATAGTAATGGAAATTTGTAAAGCGCCTACCCTGCGGCTCAAAGCGCTGAACAAGCATAATGCACATAATGTACATCGAGATGTAAAATGTTATCAGCAATTTAACAAAAAGCTAACACATAATGTAGACATCAAAAAGGAATCAAGCATAGCTATATGAAAGATGCACACACACACACACACACACACACACACACACACACACCACACACACACACACACACACACACAACACACACACACCAGAACAGACCAGACAAACTGACGACATAACATTGACAAACACGACGCAGAACCTGTAACAAATGTGATGACGGAGAGCCTGTAACAAACGTGACGACGCAGAACCTGTAACAAACGTGATGACGGAGAGCCTGTAACAAACGTGACGACGCAGAACCTGTAACAAACGTGATGACGGAGAGCCTGTAACAAACGTGACGACGCAGATCCTGTAACAAACGTGATGACGATGACCGCGGGACTGCGGAACGGACCAAGGCGATGCTGGGAAGAGTGGACCTCTGACGTCAGTAGTCGTGATGACGTGGACGCACATCAGCAGTTTATCAGCATGACGACGGAGGTACTGTCAGGCTGAACGCGCCTTCGACAAGATGGATCCACTTTGAACGAACTTTGCCAGGGTGGCTTGGAGGGTCTGTGTTGTTCCTGGAGTGGCCTCCACTCGCTCACAGAGCCACAGTTGGCAGACACCGAGGCCACCGAAATCAAACACTTGGCCGACTCTTTCAAAGGACGGAGATTCACTTCCAGTTTTCAAGACAGACATCTGCGAGTTGGGTTAGCATTTAAGCCAAAATTTTGAGTGTCTGGACTAAATTTGGTCGAGGAAAAAGTTATATTTTCTGAGCCAAGCGAAAGTGACGTGCTTGTGTGTTTCTGTTCGGGTTCTTTTTGTTGTTGTTGAGGCGAAAGTTACGTTTTCGTCCGAATGTGGATAGTTTCTGATCCAGATGACGATAGTGGCGTGATTTTGATCCACCAGAGGATGGAGCGATGGGCGGGGGTGGGGTGTGGGAGGGGGACTGCGGGGGCAGCGTGGAAAGTAACTTCCTTTGATATGATCTGTACATTTAATACTTACAAGTCGTCTTTTACTTTAAATTGTCCCCCTACCTCCTCCCCGGACACATCTTTCTAGCATGTTGACCACAGAGCGGGACAGCTCTATGGTTTTAACCGTTTCTCTGCTCTTTGTGTGCCAGGTGACGTCACTGGAAACGCGCTTTCAAGTCATAGGTGTCCTGCGTGAATTCAGACTGTAAAAAACAACGATAATAAAAAAACAACAACAACAACAACAAGCAAACAACAACAAAACCAAAACGAACAGACAAACAAACAAATAAAATTTAAAAAAAAAAATTACGCGGGGGCCCAGTTGTCAAATTGAATGTATCTACTCAGCTTACACTCTGCAGAAGATTATCATCGGAGGAAGAAACCGCACGAGCAAAACAAATTGTGCGGCGGCGGGAAAGGGAAAATGAGATTTGTTTGTCTATATTTCCGGCGGCTGGACCGTCGGTTGATGGCTTTAACACCTGTCATCAGAGCTGCCGGTTCCCGATAGCAGCGTAACTCGGTTTGTGGCCTTGCTGTTAGTGTTTTCACCACCCTCCCATCTGTTGCTGACACATACACTCCTAGCTCCCACTGTGACGGCGGTTACTCCCGGCGAACACTGTAACAGTCTGTAATCCTATCTGCGGCGTGTACTCCCAGCGGACACTGTAACAGTCTGTAATCCTTTCTCCGGCGTGTACTCCCAGCGGACACTGTAACAGTCTGTAATCCTTTCTCTGGCGTGTACTCCCAGCGGACACTGTAACTGTCTGTAATCCTTTCTCCGGCGTGTACTCCCAGCGGACACTGTAACTGTCTGTAATCCTATCTCCGGCGTGTACTCCCAGCGGACACTGTAACTGTCTGTAATCCTATCTCCGGCGTGTACTCCCAGAGGACACTGTAACTGTCTGTGATCCTATCTCCGGCGTGTACTCCCAGAGGACACTGTAACTGTCTGTAATCCTATCTCCGGCGTGTACTCCCAGAGGACACTGTAACTGTCTGTAATCCTACCTCCGGCGTGTACTCCCAGAGGACGCTGTAACGGTCTGTAGTCCTACCTCCGGCGTGTACTCCCAGCCTAGTACTCCTAGTTGACACTGTAACTGTAAACAGTCTCGTACTCCTAGCTGACACTGTGACTGTCTCTGGTTCTACCTGACACTGTAACTGTA
>JABMCL010003921.1:660000-675000 GCA_018857735.1 Alviniconcha marisindica | reverse complement strand
AAATATGGACACGCGCAGAATTTTGTAGAGAACACTGTCGCTGGTAAGATTGGAAGAGAAGTTAATCAGTGAAAGAAAAATGAATATGAAGAAAGCAAAAACGTAAAAACAACAACAAATACAAGAACAGGAAACTTAAAAAACACACACACAAAAACACAAGAAACAGCAACAACAACAACAACAACAACAACACAACACAACACAACACAACACACACACACACACACACACACACACACACACACACACACACACACACACACACCACACGCGTGTCAGATCAGAAGAAATCCTAACCACAGGCCGTTTGAACACTTGTCACTTTAAGTGAATTTTTATATTTTCTCAGTATCAAAGTCTGTTTCGAGTGCTTTGTTTGGTGTATTGTATGTTATATATATATATATATATATATATATATATATATATATATATATATTATATATATATATATATATATATTGGGGGTTGGGGGCGGGGGAGGGGGTCGTGATGGTTAAATGCGTTTTGTAATGCGCATGGAGTGTAGTCTGCTTATTGATATTGCGCCAAAAAATGGTACGTGTGTATGAAGACATTGAGGATGAGTGTCTAAACCACGAAAATATTCGCATAATCTTCGCAGTTGATTTGGTTTAACAAAATGTATTTCCTTTGTAACAATAATACATTAACAACAGAACAGTTGGGCCGTGCAGCAAGCAAAATTACTTATTTTGTAATAATAAGTGGGCCACAGAAACTGGCCTTAGATGGGTGGGCCACAGAAACTGGCCTTAGATGGATGGGCCACAGAAACTGGCCTTAGATGGGTGGGCCACAGAAACTGGCCTTAGATGGATGGGCCACAGAAACGGGCCTTAGATGGGTGGGCTACATAAACGGGCCTTAGATGGGTGGGCCACAGAAACTGGCCTTAGATGGGTGGGCTACATAAACGGGCCTTAGATGGGTGGGCCACAGAAACTGGCCTTAGATGGGTGGGCTACATAAACGGGCCTTAGAAGTACGGCCCGAGTCTTACATAAATGACGTCACAAACATCAACTTTATGGACAATAAGGCGAACATAAAAGGAAATTGTAATAAAGATATTAGTATTTTATCGCGTGCGTGCAGTTGATTTGGCGTCGCATCGCTGTCAAGTAGGCTAACTAATCAAGCTACCGAACTTTTGGAGATTAGTTTTTGGTTTGCTTGAACTGGTGTAGAAACCCTTTGAACACACGATACGTCCCCAGGTGATGGGACGTTAAACTCCAAGAACTAAGGAACTCCCCACCTTGTAAAAGAGCGAGACAGAGCTGTTGGCTGTGTGCTGACGGACATGTCTGATGGTGAGGGTGACGGTGGCCGCGACTGTTGCTAGCCTGATTAGCGCCTGTTTAGGGAAAGGTTAGCGGCTGCTGTAGCGGAGTGCTGGTTGTGTCAAAACACAGACGTTTTCCTTCTGAATCATCCTGTCGCCCCGAGCTGGGATTGGATCGAGAAGCGATGAAGGTGTTGTGCTTGTCGCCGTCCCGACGGGTGAGCCACCAAAACTGGTCTCGGATTGGCGGGCCACCAAAACTGGCCTCGGATTGGCGGGCCACCAAAACTGGCCTCGGATTGGCGGGCCACCAAAACTGGCCTCGGATTGGCGGGCCACCAAAACTGGCCTCGGATTGGCGGGCCATCAAAACTGGCCTCGGATTGGCGGGCCACCAAAACTGGCCCCGGATTGGCGGGCCACCAAAACTGGCCTTGGTGGTGTGGGCCACCAAAACTGGCCTTAGATTGGCGGGCCACAAAAACTGACCTTGGATTCGCGGGCCACAAAAATTGGCCTTAGTTGATGGTCGGCCACCAAAAGTGGCGGTAGTGGTGTGGGCCACCAAAACTGGCCTTAGATTGGCGGGCCACAAAATCTGGCCTTAGTGGATTGTTTGGCCACCAAAACTGGCCTTGGACTGGCGGGCCACCAAAACTGGCCTTGGATTGGCGGGCCACCAAAACTGGCCTTAGTGGTGTGGGCAAAAACAAAACAAAACAAAAAAACTTAGACGGTTGAACCACAGAAACTGGCCTTAGATGGGTGGGCTACAGAAACTGGCCTTAGATGGGTGGGCCACAGAAACTGTCCTGAGATGGTGGGCTGCAGAAACTGGCCCGAGATGGATGGGCTACAGAAACTGGCCTTAGAGGGGTGGGCTACAAAAAAAAAAAAAAAAACGGCCTTAGAGGGGTGAGGTACAGAAACTGACCTTAGAGGGGTGGGCTACAAAAACAAAACAAAAACAAAACGGCCTTAGAGGGGTGAGGTACATAAACTGGCCTTAGAAGGGTGAATTACATTAACTGGCCTTAGTGGGGTGGGCCACAGAAACCGGCCTGAGAGGGGCAGGCCACGTAAACTGGCCTTAGATGGGTGGGCCACAGAAACTGGCCTCAAACGGGTGGGCCACAGAAACTGGCCTTTGAGGTCAAACTTGCTTGCTTTATTACTTTCTTCTTCTTTTCCCTCCTCTCCTTTCCCCGCTTCCTCCTCTTCCTCCTCCTCTTCCTTCTCCTCCTCTTCCTCCTCCTTCTGTTCCTCCTCCTTGCCGTCTTTCTTTGTGTGACGGCGCTGTCGTTTGCGAGCTGCCCCACGCTGAGTTGTGCCGTCTCGCTGTCGTTTGCGAGCTGCCCCACGCTGAGTTGTGCCGTCTCGCTGTCGTTTGCGAGCTGCCCCACGCTGAGTTGTGCCGTCTCGCTGTCGTTTGCAAGCTGCCCCACGCTGAGTTGTGCCGTCTCGCTGTCGTTTGCGAGCTGCCCCACGCTGAGTTGTGCCGTCTCGCTGTCGTTTGCGAGCTGCCCCACGCTGAGTTGTGCCGTCTCGCTGTCGTTTGCGAGCTGCCCCACGCTGAGTTGTGCCGTCTCGCTGTCGTTTGCAAGCTGCCCCACGCTGAGTTGTGCCGTCTCGCTGTCGTTTGCGAGCTGCCCCACGCTGAGTTGTGCCGTCTCGCTGTCGTTTGCGAGCTGCCCCACGCTGAGTTGTGCCGTCTCGCTGTCGTTTGCGAGCTGCCCCACGCTGAGTTGTGCCGTCTCGCTGTCGTTTGCGAGCTGCCCCACGCTGAGTTGTGCCGTCTCGCTGTCGTTTGCAGAGCTGCCCCACGCTGAGTTGTGCCGTCTCGCTGTCGTTTGCGAGCTGCCCCACGCTGAGTTGTGCCGTCTCGCTGTCGTTTGCGAGCTGCCCCACGCTGAGTTGTGCCGTCTCGCTGTCGTTTGCGAGCTGCCCCACGCTGAGTTGTGCCGTCTCGCTGTCGTTTGCGAGCTGCCCCACGCTGAGTTGTGCCGTCTCGCTGTCGTTTGCGAGCTGCCCCACGCTGAGTTGTGCCGTCTCGCTGTCGTTTGCGAGCTGCCCCACGCTGAGTTGTGCCGTCTCGCTGTCGTTTGCCGATGATTAGGACCGCTGCGAGCTCCTCGTTGAAACTTTCTCATCTGTTTGAAAATTCCGTCAAATTCCGCCATGGTTTGTGCAGGCCGTTTGCGACAGACAGACGGGACAAACGTTGCAGTTGTCCTCGTGGTGGTGGTGGGTGGGGGTGGGGGGGAGGAAGGGGGGTGGGGGTCATCAGGATCCCTTGGGCCGAACGGGAGCAGAATCCCCGGAATTATGTCTGCAGCTTATTTTGTCTTTAGACATGCTGAGCACTATGGTACCAGATGTCGACAGTGGGCTTTTGTTTGTGGTAACAACCATTGTCGACACGACTACGAGTTTGTGTGTGCGTCTGAGTGATTTCGGCAGTGACTTGAAACAGCTGTGAATAAGTCAGTAACAAACTGGACATAGTATGGGTCGTTCGGGATTGAGACGTATAAATTTATAACGTACGTTTGTAGGTAGAAGGCAGTACTTAGAAACAAACCTAAACCAATTTATAGCGTGTTTTGTTCAACAAAAGTGTTGTTGCTGTACCAGTTTATAAATATATGACGTACGTTTTTGAGTAGAAGGCAATACTTAGCAACAAATCTAAACCAATTTACAGCGTGTTTTATTCAACAAAGGCGTTGTTGCTGTACCAGTTATAAATATATGACGTACGCTTGTAGGTAGAAGGCAGTACTTAAAAACAAACCTAAACCAATCTACAAAAGCGTTGTTGCTGTACCAGTTATAAATATATGACGTACGTTTGCAGGTAGAAGGCAATACTTAACAACAAACCTAAACCAATTTACAGCGTGTTTTATTCAACAAAGGCGTTGTTGCTGTACTAGTTTAAGTTGGTTGCCGTCCTTTGCTTCATTAAAACGGGACGTGCAGTGACCTACATCGCCCTACAAGGACAAGTGCTCTTTAAACGTCATTTGAGGGTTGGCCGCACAAGAACTTACAAGGTACGCAGAAAGGTGTTGGCGTGAGAAATTGAACAGCGGCAACCTTGAAGACTGGGCGAGGAAGTAAAAGGCGGGGACAAGGGTGTCAGTGAAGTGGTGGTGGTTGGGGGGGGGGGGGGGGGGGGGGGTGGTGTGTGTGTGTGTGGTGTGGGGGGGGTCTCAGGAGGGTCAGGTTACAGCCCCGACGCCCTGCCCTGTCATTGGGCCCAGCGGACAAGGGCCGGCGGGTTGAGGTCAAAGCCTGCTGAGGTCCCCAGCCTTGTCCACATTGTGCGGCTGCAGGCTGCAGGTTCCCGCTCTTTTTCCTACGCTGCTCCTTCTGTCTTCAGCTGCCTGACTCGTGAAATTAGACACATTCAGTCAAGCACTGCGACACCTACTGCAAGCAAATTCTCTACCCTCCCCTCCCACACACACACCTCACTTGTTCATAGATTATTTCAGTTGAATGGAGTGTGTGTGTGTGTGTGTGTGTGTGTGTGTGTGTGTGTGTGTGTGTGTGTGTGTGTGTGTGTGTGTGTGTAATGTAGGTCTTGCCTGTTTAGCTTCTTGTGCTTTGAATTTCTTGCTGTCATTATTATTATCGTTTTCCGCTTGAGGTGTTTCAACGTGTATGTAGTTTATATTTGAATTCTGTGCAGCGCGCCAGGCTCAACTTTTATGTGAGACGTTCGCGATGTATAAGCGCTCAGGGCGTTGATGAGCGCATGATGAATATACATGATGATGATGATGATTAAGTGTTATTATTATGTTTGTCTTGCGTTAGCCTTCTGTGGTGGTTTGGGAGTTAGTCATCTCATACAGAAGAGATAGTAGATAGTCGGCTTAAACATTACTGAAGCCGTCTGTGTTCGTTTGAGATTTAGTCGTCTTGTCCGTTACTGAAGAGTTGGTCGTCTTATCCGTTAATGAGGAGTTGGTCGTCTTATCCGTTAATGAGGAGTTGGTCGTCTTGTCCGTTACTGGGGAGTTGGTCGTCTTATCCGTTACTGAGGAGTTGGTCGTCTTGTCCGTTACTGAAGAATTGGTCGTCTTGGCCGTTACTGAGGAGTTGGTCGTCTTGTCCGTTACTGGGGAGTTGGTCGTCTTGTCCGTTACTGGGGAGTTGGTCGTCTTGTCCGTTACTGAGGAGTTGGTCGTCTTATCCGTTACTGGGGAGTTGGTCGTCTTGTCCGTTACTGAGGAGTTAGTCGTCTTGTCCGTTACTGGGGAGTTGGTCGTCTTGTCCGTTACTGGGGAGTTGGTCGTCTTGTCCGTTACTGAAGAGTTGGTCGTCTTATCCGTTACTGGGGAGTTGGTCGTCTTGTCCGTTACTGGGGAGTTAGTCGTCTTATCCGTTACTGGGGAGTTGGTCGTCTTGTCCGTTAATGGGGATTTGGTCGTCTTGTCCGTTACTGAAGAGTTAGTCGTCTTGTCCGTTACTGAGGAGTTAGTCGTCTTGTCCGTTACTGGGGAGTTGGTCGTCTTATCCGTTACTGGGGAGTTGGTCGTCTTGTCCGTTACTGGGGAGTTGGTCGTCTTATCCGTTACTGGGGAGTTGGTCGTCTTGTCCGTTACTGGGGAGTTGGTCGTCTTATCCGTTACTGGGGAGTTGGGCGTCTTGTCCGTTACTGGGGAGTTGGTCGTCTTGTCCGTTACTGAAGAGTTAGTCGTCTTGTCCGTTACTGAGGAGTTAGTCGTCTTGTCCGTTACTGAAGAGTTAGTCGTCTTGTCCGTTACTGAAGAGTTAGTCGTCTTATCGGTTATTTGTTATTGAAGAGTTGGTCGTCGTATCCGTTACTGAATATTCAATCGTCGTATCCGTTACTGAATATTCAATCGTCGTATCCGTTACTGAATATTCAGTCGTCTTATCCGTTACTAAAGACTAACTGTGAACTGAAGCAGTCGGTGCAGGCAGGAAACGGTTCGCTACTGAACGACTGAGAGTCGCCTGCAGACAGTGGAAACAAGGAAGGCTGTGCACATCCTGCAGACAGTGGAAACAAGGAAGGCTGTGCACATCCTGCAGACAGTGGAAACAAGGAAGGCTGTGCACATCCCGCAGACAGTAGAAACAAGGAAGGCTGTGCACATCCTGCAGACAGTGGAAACAAGGAAGGCTGTGCACATCCTGCAGACAGTGGAAACAAGGAAGGCTGTGCACATCATGATGTGAATAACCTAATTAGCAACCTCTTCAAACACGGTGGCTTGCTGACGTCAGTTGGGTACAAGAGATTTAGACCTCCTGGTGTGACGACGTGAGTTGTAATAAATCGCAAAAAGATAACTCAGGGTGACCCCTTCGGAAAGAAGGGTTGGGGGCGGGGGGGGAGGGAGGGGGCAGGGGGGTCTAGAGGAGGTAGGGGCGGGGGGTGGGGGCAGGGGGGTGGGGGCAGGGGGGTGGGGCTGGGATTCGGGTGTTGGGCATCCGATTTTGATGCAGTTATTAATTACTTGCCTAACACACTGAACTGTAGCCAGACGACGCATAAGGAACCCCGGTGTTCATTAGGTCAGAGATTACAGCAGTCGGATGGTGGAAGATGAGAGGTGCGTAGGTGTTATGTATGACTCATTGATCATCTTGTAACACCCCGTACTGATTTTGCCATCTGGTATGCAACCACACGCAGTACAAAGCCAATTATAGGCTAGCGTTGTATGTTGTCTTTTTATAGCCACCGCTTGGAACTTTCGTGAATGTGGGTTTACGATATTGTGTATCATATATGTGTATGTGGCGAGGAATCATATCGACGTAGGTTTGTGGTATTGTGTATCATGTGTATGTGGCGGGGAACTAGGCGGACGTGGGTTTGTGGTACTGTGTATCATGTGTATGTGGCGGGGAACTAGGCGGACGTGGGTTTGTGGTACTGTGTATCACGTGTATGTGGCGGGGAACTAGGCGGACGTGGGTTTGTGGTATTGTGTATCACGTGTATGTGGCGGGGAACTAGGCGGACGTGGGTTTGTGGTACGGTGTATCATGTGTATGTGGCGGGGAACTAGGCGGACGTAGGTTTGTGGTATTGTACCTTGAGAGTAAGCAGGGAAAATATGTGTTGACTATAAACCTCTGAGTGTGAGCCGTGGAAATAATGTAGGTGAAAGTAGTCTTGGTATGTCAATCTTATGTTTCATGTGTGAGCAGTGAAAGCATATCGGTGAAAGTAGTCTTGGTATGTCAGTCATGTTTCATGTGTGAGCAGTGAAAGCATATCGGTGAAAGTAGTCTCGGTATGTCAATCTTATGTTTCATGTGTGAGCAGTGAAAGCATATCGGTGAAAGTAGTCTTGGTATGTCAGTCATGTTTCATGTGTGAGCAGTGAAAGCATATCGGTGAAAGTAGTCTCGGTATGTCAGTCTTATGTTTCATGTGTGAGCAGTGAAAGCATATCGGTGAAAGTAGTCTCGGTATGTCAGTCTTATGTTTCATGTGTGAGCAGTGAAAGCATATCGGTGAAAGTAGTCTCGGTATGTCAATCTTATGTTTCATGTGTGAGCAGTGAAAGCATATCGGTGAAAGTAGTCTCGGTATGTCAGTCATGTTTCATGTGTGAGCAGTGAAAGCATATCGGTGAAAGTAGTCTTATGTCGATGTTGTATTTCCTCCGTGAGTCGGAAGAAATACACCCCAGCCTCGTTTGTGATACTATTTGCATTGATGGCACACAGTCACCAGCTTCCTCTAGCTATCTACTATTTACATTGAATGATTGATGGCAGACAATGACCAACTACCTCTGTCTATTTACACTGATGGCACACAACGACCAACTACCTCTACCAATCCGCTATTTACACTGATGGCACACAATGACCAACTCAGTCACACAGCACACGGAGCCGTCTACAACTGTTTGTTTTAACTGTGCAACAATACCACGTGACGGGCTGCTCCTTGTTTGAAAACTTTCACGGTCCCCGTTGTATCTACGGTGCTGACTAAAACGGTTTCAATTACGTGGTCGTGAAGTCATCGCGAGCTGTTGGCATACTCGTCACGACAGAACACAGGGCAGAACTTGACAGAAGCCCCCGTCTCACACATTTGCCACAAACAATATCACTGTGTGCCATCAATGTAAATAGTAGGTAGACAGAGGTAACTGGTCACTGTGTGCCATCAGTGTAAATAGTAGGCAGACAGGGGTAGCTGGTCACTGTGTGCCATCAATGCAAATAGTAGGCAGACAGGGGTAGCTGGTCACTGTGTGCCATCAATGCAAATAGTAGGCAGACAGGGGTAGCTGGTCACTGTGTGCCATCAATGCAAATAGTAGGCAGACAGGGGTAGCTGGTCACTGTGTGCCATCAATGCAAATAGTAGGCAGACAGGGGTAGCTGGTCACTGTGTGCCATCAATGCAAATAGTAGGCAGACAGGGGTAGCTGGTCACTGTGTGCCCTCAATGGAAATAGTAGGCAGACAGAGGTAGCTGGTCCCTGTGTGCCCTCAATGGAAATAGTAGGCAGACAGAGGTAGCTGGTCCCTGTGTGCCCTCAATGTAAATAGTAGGCAGACAGAGGTAGCTGGTCACTGTGTGCCCTCAATGTAAATAGTAGGCAGACAGAGGTAGCTGGTCACTGTGTGCCCTCAATGTAAATAGTAGGCAGACAGAGGTAGCTGGTCACTGTGTGCCCTCAATGTAAATAGTAGGCAGACAGAGGTAGCTGGTCACTGTGTGCCCTCAATGTAAATAGTAGGCAGACAGAGGTAGCTGGTCACTGTGTGCCCTCAATGTAAATAGTAGGCAGACAGAGGTAGCTGGTCCCTGTGTGCCCTCAATGAAATAGTAGGCAGACAGAGGTAGCTGGTCCCTGTGTGCCATCAATGTAAATAGTAGGCAGACAGAGGTAGCTGGTCCCTGTGTGCCATCAATGTAAATAGTAGGCAGACAGAGGTAGCTGGTCCCTGTGTGCCATCAATGTAAATAGTAGGCAGACAGAGGTAGCTGGTCCCTGTGTGCCATCAATGTAAATAGTAGGCAGACAGAGGTAGCTGGTCCCTGTGTGCCATCAATGTAAATAGTAGGCAGACAGAGGTAGCTGGTCCCTGTGTGCCATCAATGTAAATAGTAGGCAGACAGAGGTAGCTGGTCCCTGTGTGCCATCAATGCAAATAGTAGGCAGACAGAGGGGAGCTGGTCACTGTGTGCCATCAATGCAAATAGTAGGCAGACAGAGGTAGCTGGTCACTGTGTGCCATCAATGCAAATAGTAGGCAGACAGAGGTAGCTGGTCACTGTGTGCCATCAATGTAAATAGTAGGCAGACAGAGGTAGCTGGTCATTGTGTGCAGCGCTTGTGGGCAGCAGACTTCAAAGCGCCGGGGCTGGCGGCGTTGAGTGTGGCGCTGTGCTGTGAGGGCACGTCACCAGTGGAGGTGCTCAGAGTATTCATCATTCATTATTGTCGTCATTAAGCAGCAGCTGGCCAGCGTCTCTTGCATGGCCGTCTGCAATTAAATCCCCGTCACACCTGTGTGGTCACCGAGCGTGCCTCGGGACACGAACCGAATTCACACGGACTGGACAGTCGTGTGGGAGGAACGGGAGGCCGTGGGGTGGGGTGGGGGGGGGGGGGGGGGGGGGGGTAGGTTGGGTGGATGGGGGTTCTTTGAAATTGTACGGAGGATGGCACACATTGAGATCAACTGCATCTTTCTTCGCGCTTCAGCGGACTGCAGTCGGTCACAGACGTACACTGAAACGAGATGGGGCGCCAGAATATCCTTTATTAGTACTCTTGTATGTATCATATGCTGAGCCGGCTTGGTTATAGATCTTTAAGAAGGCTTTGTCGGTGGTGGGAGAAGTACAGGCTGTGTGTGTGCTCGCTGGCAAAAGGTCGTTGTCCTGACCAGTCCTGTATCCTCGCTGGGGCCAGTTTGGAAGCCGTTCACGCAGAATGTTGGGGGTGGAGTGGGAGAGGTGGGGGGGGGGGGGGGGGGGGGGGGGGGGGGGGGGGTGGGGCGAGGGGAGAATAAGTATGATGATCTGTTAATGCGAGTCCCTGTTGACAAACACAGCTGTGGGGCAAGCTGTGGGCAGACAGGGGAGAACACTCCATCGCCGCGAGGTCCGTAACCGCTCCTGTAATCAGTGATGTGGCAGTTGTTTTGCTCATACAGACGTTAAGGCGGGGTGGTAAGGGGTTGGGGGAGGGGAGGGGGGTTAAAATTGAATTTGATACGCTGGCGGCGACCTCCCACGATAAATTCCTCGTCGAGAGACCGTCCGCCCACAGCTGTCAAGGTTTAAAACGGAGACGATGGCAACAAACTGATCCGCTCCGTGTACCCCTCCCTTTCGTGACGCGTTTGATCAGAGTTATTACTCGAACTTAGCTGAAGTTTACCGACACATTTGGCCAGAACAAGCAGGGTTTTCCTGAACAAGCAGGGGTTCCTCGGTTGTGGGTTGTTGATGAAGCTGGAAGCAGCGACCGAGCGGGACGTGGTGAGCACACCGGTAGTCGTGCTAGCACCAGGCACGAGTAAGACACCCAGTACTAGCAGTAGCCACAGTTACGAACAACTACCGGTAGCGGTACGCAGTACACGCAGTACCGGTGCTCGCCCTAAGTAAGACACCCACTACTGGTACTGGCCCCAGTTACGAGTGAGACACCCAGCACTGATACTGGCCCCAGGCACGAGTGAGACACGCAGTACTGGTACTGGCCCCAGTCACGAGTGAGACACCCATGACTGATACTGGCCCCAGACACGAGTGAGACACCCAGCACTGATACTGGCCCCAGTCACGAGTGAGACACACATGACTGATACTGGCCCCAGACACGAGTGAGACACCCAGCACTGATACTGGCCCCAGACACGAGTGAGACACCACAGATAACGGGCCAAATATGAGAAACACTGCGGGCCCCCAGACACGAGTGAGACACCCAGCACTGATACTGGCCCCAGTCACGAGTGAGACTCCCAGCACTGATACTGGCCCCAGACACGAGTGAGACACCCATCACTGATACTGGCCCCAGTCACGAGTGAGACACCCAGCACTGATACTGGCCCCAGACACGAGTGAGACACCCAGCACTGATACTGGCCCCAGACACGAGTAAGACACATAACTCTGCAACCTGCCGCAACGGACGTCACAGTTTCATTTGCACGGATCGAGCAACTAGGCTCAGACAGGCAGGGATGCTGCAGTTCTCTAACCCCCCTGAACCCCCAACCCCCCTCCCCTGCTCCCCCCCCTCCCACCCCACGCACCCACCGCCAGGTTTATGTTTGATGCTGCAGTAAGCAGCAACGGGGTGGGGGTGGGTGGTTATGTAGATGATAGATATGTTGATTTGCTGCTGCACTTCCCTGATGACCAGCACAGCTGTGGGACAGGCTGCGGCAGACAGGAGAGAACAACACTCCATTGCCAAAGGGTCGCGTACACTCCTAACGCTCGGCTCCCTCCCGCACGCAGCAATGTTACAGCGTTGTTTTTTCCCTTGATGTGAACAGGGGGGGGGGGGGGGGGCTCATGGAATTGAAGGCCGACGGTGACAAAATAACAGTTGTGCACAGCTTGAAGCTGGCCAAACGCAGCAGTCGCGAATAGCTGCAGAAAAGTAATCAACTCTTTTGGCACAATGCAGCGTCAACAGTGGAGTGGATAGTGCACGTCTCTGTCTGTGACTGTGTGCTAATTGGTGCCATTAGGAGAGAATGGGCGTGACTGTGAAACGTGAAACGAACAACCGTTGTGATACAGCGGGGCGTGCTTCTGGCTCGGTCACCCTGGTTGACTGGGCGTAAAACACTTACTTACTCTGGCTCGGTTGTGCAGCTGTAAACGGGCAAATCTCCGGCGGCTTTTCCCTCGTGGCTTTGGCAGGTTGCCTGCATTACTGAGTACACAACACCTGTCTGCATTACTGAGTCAGTACACAACACCTGTCTGCATTACTGAGTCAGTACACAACACCTGTCTGGATTACTGAGTCAGTACACAACACCTGTGCATTACTGAGTCAGTACACAACACCTGTCTGCATTACTGAGTCAGTACACAACACCTGTCTGCATTACTGAGTCAGTACACAACACCTGTCTGCATTACCGAGTCAGTGCACAACACCTGTCTGCATTACCGAGTCAGTACACAACACTTGTCTGCGTTACTGAGTCAGTACACAACACCTGTCTGCATTACTGAGTCAGTACACAACACCTGTCTGCATTACTCAGTACAGGACACCTGCCTGCATTACTCGGTCAGCACACAACACCTGTCTGCATTACTGAGTCAGTACACAACACTTGTTTGCATGACTGAGGCAGTACACAACACCTGTCTGCATTACTGAATCAGCACACAACACCTGTCTACATTACTGAGACAGCACACAACACCTGTCTGCATTACCGAGTCAGTACACAACATCTGTCTGCATTACTGAGTCAGTACACAACACCTGTCTGCATTACCGAGTCAGTGCACAACACCTGTCTGCATTACCGAGTCAGTACACAACACCTGCCTGCATTACTCTGTCAGCACATAACACCTGTCTGCATTACTGAGTCAGTACACAACACCTGTCTGCATTACTGAGTCAGTACACAACACCTGTCTGCATTACTCAGTACAGGACACCTGCCTGCATTACTCGGTCAGCACACAACACCTGTCTGCATTGCTGAGTCAGTGCACAACACCTGTCTACATTACTGAGTAGGGCATAACACCTGTCTGCATTACTCGGTACACAGCATCTGTCTGCATTACTCAGTACACAACACCTGTCTGCATTACTGTGTCAGTCCACAACATCTGCCTGCACTACTCAGTACACAGGTACTGTTTACTGACTGAATAATGCAATCAGGTGTTGTGTACTGACTGAGTGATGCAGACAGGTATTGTTTGCTGAGTAATGCAGACAGGTGTTGTGCTCTGACTCAGTAATGCTGGCCGATGTTGTATGCTGACTGAGTAATACAGAGAGGTGTTGTGTCCTGATTGAATAAGGCAGACATGTATTGTGTGCTGACTGAATAATGCAGACAGGTTTTGTGTGCTGACTGAATAATGCAGACAGGTTTTGTGTACTGACTGGGTAACGCAGACAGGTTCTGCGTGCTGACTGAATAATTCAGACAGGTTTTGTGTGCTGACCATACCTCTGATCTTGTTGCCTAAGTCCGATTCTGCGGATATCTCTGAATCGTCTCTATGTAAATTTGTGCCGCTAACGGCCGATGAGCCGGCCAAACAGTGATGGTTGTAGGACGCCCTGTTTGGTGCCTCTGATTCTGTCGGCTTGCATCACTGCCCGTCTGGCACCTGTCTGGGATTGCTCGGACGCGTGACCGATGGCCAGGACACGTCCGGTTTCCCTGGAGGCTGTCCGTTTTGTTGTTCTAAGCGCTTGGCTCAGCTGGGTGAGATTGGACCGACCTGTGTGGTGCATCCGAACGCCGGTGGGTTTCTAGCCCGAGCTGTCCCTGTGGGTAAACGGCTGCGATCGAGTGGTGTCCCCGATGAAGGGCGGCGCTGATGGGGAGGCTGATAGCCGCGGCGAGCACGCCACCTGTTGCACGGCCGTGGTTACCTGCGGTTGTGTATTAATCAACAGGTGAATGTCGCCGCTGTCCGGGGCTGACAACCACACTGTCCTTGCCCCTTCCTCCTGCTCCCTCCTCCGGGTTAGGGTACCGCGGACGCCGAAATTAAAGTCCCCTTTGCTGAGAATCCAGAAGCCATCCAGGCTCCTCTTTTCGCCATAGTAAAGTTCGTCTTTTCGCCTGGAGTATTTCAGAATGTAGCCTCGCATGCTTCGCCGACTGCCAGGAATGCCGCATATCTCGTTTATATTTTCTCAGTCGTTTCGACTTTATTTTTCGTCACTCCTTTTGAAGCATGATGTGATGCATGTCATGAGAAGTGAATCAGATTTTGTACCTGGGATGTCGGGAATCTCTTTGGAAAAGTGGAAGTCGTCACAGTTTTAGGACATTCTAACTGGGTTTGGATGACGGAGTTTGAATCGCTAGGACTGGTGAGACGTTTTTCTTTGTTGTATTTGATTGTTTAAGTTGTGTGTGTGTGTGTGTGTGTGTGTGTGTGTGTGTGTGTGTGTGTGTGGCGTGTGTGTGTGTGTGTGTGTGTGTGTGTGTGTGTGTGTGTGTGTGTGGTGTGTGTGCATGGTGTCTGTGTGTGTGTGTGTGTGTGTGTGTGTGTGTGGTGTGTGTGTGTGTGTGTGTGTGTGTGTGTGTGTGTGTGTGTGTGTGTGTGTGTGTGTGTGTGTGTGCGTGCGTGCGTGTGAGTGGTGTGTGTGTGTGTGTGTGTGTGTGTGTGTGTGTGTGTGCGTGTGCGATGAAAACAATACTATATTTAGATATTATTTTTGAGGTTTAATGCATACATGTTTGCTGATCTTGTAAAGCGCGGTGTGCTCACACTTGTCGGTGAGATACTGCGCTATAGAAGGGGCCACTATTATTATTAATAGCAGTGCTCTCTCTCTCTCTCTCTCTCTCTCTCTCTCTCTCTCTCTCTCTCTCTCTCTCTCTCTCTCTCTCTCTCTCTCTCCTTCTATGTCTGTCTGTCTGTCTCCGTGTCTCTGTCTCTGTCTGTCTGTCTGTTTCTGTCTGTCTGTCTCTCTCTC
>JABMCL010003921.1:647500-657500 GCA_018857735.1 Alviniconcha marisindica | reverse complement strand
CATTTAGTCGAGCAGCAGAAAGACATTTTTGAGCAGACACCTCGCCACAAAACAAGGCATTTTCTCCGGATGCGCTGGGACTGTAAGAAGACCTTAGAAAACGGAACGGCAAATATTTTCTGCGTTACTGCAGTTCAATTCTGTTCTTGCTGCTGCTGCGTTTGTTGCTGTTGTTCCCGTTATATTCGTATACGTTTTGGACTTGGGGGGCGCTAGGTTCGACCGTTCAGCACGGATCACCGTCGGTTCGACCGTTCAGCACGGATCACCGTTGGGTTCGACCGTTCAGCACGGATCACCGTTGGGTTCGACCGTTCAGCACGGATCACCGTCCGGTTTTGTGACAGGAATACCGACTTCTCGTCAGGATAGTGCAACGCTGTGCTGACAGCACCTGATCAGCATGGATTTACCGTAGCGGTTGACATCATCAACGGATCTAACCGCGGAGTTGGAGTACGTGTTTTGACAGACGTGAGTGTGATGGACGACTGTGACCCGAGTGCCGGCTGAAGCCTGGACTCACTCAGCATGGACGGTGCCGGTCACGGAGGCTGACAGCCCGGAAGCAATGCGCCTTGGGACGACTCCCTGCTTGTCGTCAGTGCCCAGCAAAAACTGCCCTCAGACCGCCAGTCCACCGCCGCTGGTGCTTACCGCTGTGAGGAAAAAGACAGGCTGCTGCTTCCGGTACCCCGATGCCTTCCGGGTGGGGCGAGATGGCGTTGAACGGGTGTCTGTCGAACAACACCAGCGGTGAGAGTGGTCACTGGACCATGGCGTCGAGTGACGCGGCCAACCATGACGACGACCTCACCGAGCAGGAGCTGCTGGAGGAACAGGTAATGGGCATAATGGGCGTAATGGGCGTAATGGGCGTAATGGGCGTAATGGGCATTGTGTATCAGGTCCTCGTCTGCTGGTTGAGGGTGACAGCATCACTCAGTGGCGGGGTCGTGGTCACTGTCATGTGGTTATACTCTGCGGTGGATTTATAACTGTTGTGCAGTGATCGGTTATAGTGGAAACTGTTGTCTTGAAAGTTTTAGGTGAAGATTGACGATTGAGGAGAGAGAGAGAGAGAGAGAGAGAGAGAGAGAGAGAGAGAGAGAGAGAGAGAGAGAGAGAGAGAGAGAGAGAGCAAAACAGTTGTTTCACTGTATTGATCTTGCAGATAGAACTATGATTATTTTTGTGTTCTGAAACCCATTCTGTTCCTTGCAGTGGGTTGTATTGTGCATATCAAAACTAAACACCCCCCCTTCCTTCCATTCCCCCCCCCCCCCCCCCCCCCGCCTGCAGTGGGTTACATTATTTGACGGTCCTCATGCACACACACACACACACACATGCGCGCGCGATTTCAGAAGATAAGCGTTCAGATCGAGGTTAAGAATCCAACCCTGCCGGTCGCCAGCTAAACGGCATTTGTGTTACAATTTGTGGATTTTGAAGGCCGTTATATCATTACATGTGTGTCTAAGAAGAGGAAGAAACCGTGTTTACCTTTTTCTCCAGACCCCGTTCGTCATCGAACGGCTTTCGCAGCTGTTGCTGCTGTGCGGTCGTTATTATTGACGTTACAGTCCCACTTCTGGCCAACCGGACAGATATAGTGTTCGTGATAACCGTGCAGCGAACTGCTGGGAGTCCTCATTTTGTCATCCTCCGGTCCTTGATGACGCTTTATATGACTGTGTATCAGGCCCTTGATCATTGACACACAGCACCTGGTCTCTGATCACCATCGGAGTCAGCACGTGCTGTGTTCACACTCACCTTTCACCTGGTGGTGGGATTACTGGGGATTATTCTCACGATGTAACTCGACCAACCTTCCCTGGCGATGAGATAAAATTCTTTATTTCCGAGGGTAATAGATAAGCACGTATGCTAACAAACATTTGTTTGTTTGTCTCCACACATTCTCCCAACAAATTTCCTGTGTTCTCTCCACCTCTGGACAATAACAGCATGAAAAGATTTGGAAATAAATGAAGTTAAATGAAACGAGAAGGTGCAAATCAGTCAGAATTCTAATGCCTGGCTTGATGTGCCTTTCCTTGTCTTTGTCACCCTCACTGTCCTCCAAATAGACTCCTTTCTCTTGCCCGCTTCTTCCTCCAGGTGGGCACTGCGGACACAGAAATGGAAGTCCCCATCGCTGAGAGTTTAGAGCTATGATTAGTATGAAAGGTTGTCTTTTTTTAGGCATGGAGTAGGTGAGAATATAGCTTCGCGTGCTTTCTCTGCTGTCAAATATTCTGCCCATTTCGACCATTTTCGTTTCATTCGTCTTTACGTGGTTGTGTGTGTGTGTGTGTGTGTGTGTGTGTGTGTGTGTGTGTGTGTGTGTGTGTGTGTGTGTGTGTGTGTGTGTGTGTGTGTGTGTGTACGAGAAAGGGAGCGAGCGAGAATGTGTGTGTGTGTGTGTGTGTGTGTGTGTGTGTGTGTGTGTGTGTGTGTGTGTGTGTGTGTGTGTGTGTGTACGAGAAAGGGAGCGAGCGAGAATGTGTGTGTGTGTACGAGAAAGGTGTGTGTGTGTACGAGAAAGGGAGCAAGCGAGAATGTGTGAGTGTGCTTCACAAGAGAGAGAGAGAGAGAGAGAGAGAGAGAGAGAGAGAGAGAGAGAGAGAGAGTTCTTTCAATCTTTCCCTTTTGTTATTTATTGTCCTGAGGTAACAGAGTGTTTGACAAGACGCGAAAATCCAAGACCTAACTAACTCTTTTGTTGGACTCGAAATTCCTTCAACCTGGCCATATGCGGATATAGCATATACATGGGGGAGTAGCCGCACTGAAATTACTCTCACCTTTGTGCTTGTGATGGACACAACAACTGCCACTTACGCTTATTCTTCTCACGCTAATTGCTGTTGGGACGTACCGACAACTTGCAGCTCATTGAAGCATGCAGTTCGTGTGTTGACACTACCTCCCCAACCGCGTTTGAACCTTGTCGTGTGTGCAGAATATACACATGTGTGGAGTCATAATCTGTTTTGGGCGATAATCTTCAGTATTGAATACAGTGATCGAATCCTGATCTCTGTAACGTCGGGAAGGGTGATTAGGTCTTAGCCGGTCTATCGCCCGCCCCTGTGTGTGTGTGTGTGTGTGTGTGTGTGTGTGTGTGTGTGTGTGTGTGTGTGTGTGTGTGTGTGTGTGTGTGTGTGTGTGTGTGTGTGTGTGTGTGTGTGTGTATGTGTGTGTGTGTGCGTGTGAGAGAGACAGAGAAAGAGAGGGAGGGAGGGGAGAGAGAGAAAGAGCGAGAGGGAGGGAGGGAAGCTGAGAGAGAGAATGTGTGTGTGTGTGTGTGTGTGTGTGTGTGTGTGAGAGAGAGAGAGAGAGAGAGAGAGAGAGAGAGAGAGAGAGAGAGAGAGAGAGAGAGAGGTGTGACTGAGAGAGAGAGAGAGAGAGAGAGAGAGAGAGAGAGAGAGAGAGAGAGAGAGAGGTGACTATGCTATGTGTTGCACAAAGACTTATAACTTAGAAGTGTGACCTTGTTAACGTTGGTTTCTGTCTGTGCCGACAGGCAAGTTTCGTCGCACTTGGTTATCTGACTGAATGCTACTCACCCACTCTCACTCTTCAGGCAAGGAGGCGGCAAAGGACCGTGTCATTTATAAACAGACATATGTACCAGACTGTTGCTGATTCCCCATTAACGCATCGTCTGTTCATTTCATCCTTCCTTCATTTATTCGGCCGTCAGTCCCTTCCGCTTCTGTTTTGCATATACCCACCTACGTGTCCTCAATCTGTCACTCTTACCAAGTCGTCGGTTAATAAATGCTGTTTTTCGAATCCGTCCAAGTTCATTGAGGTCTCTCTCCCCCGCCCCCCCTTTTTGTTTGTTTTGTTTTGTTTTTGTTTTTTGTTTGTTGTTGTTTGTTTCTCATTTTTTCTTCTTCATTTTTTTCATAATTCCTCCTTTTTGGCACTGGTTCCCTTAGAGTGACTCACGCGTATCGAGGACAATCACTGAGACGTGCTATTTCCTAAACTGTATTTCGCCCTGACAGTCATGACCTTAGCGGTCGATTGGGCATTGACTACAAAGAATTTACCGATTAAACTGTCATATCAGTGTGTTTAGATGTGTGTTTGTGGCATGTTCAGATATGCATTTATGGCGTATTTAGGTGTGTGTTTATGGCGCCTTTAGATGTGTGTTTATGGCATGCTTAGGCGTGCGTTTATAGCGCGTTTGGATGTGTGTTTATGGCGTGTGTAGATGTGTATTTATGTCTTGTTTAGATAGATGTGTTGAGCATGTGTTGATGGTGTATTTAGACGTGTGTTTATACTTATGGTGTGTTTAGATGCATGCTGATGGCGTGTGTGCTGACGACGTGTGTGATGACGTCACGACATTTCTGATGACGTGTTACGACATTTCTGATGACGTGTTACAACGTGTGTGATGACGTATGTGATGACGTGTTGCAGTCGAAGCGGGAGGAGCGGGAGCGGGAGAAGACTCTGCAGAAGAGGATCGGAGAGCTGCAGACGCAGACCCAGCGCCTGGAGCGGCGCATCATGCTGCTGCGGACCGAGAACGACACCCTGGTCAGTGCTCTGGGAACTCTCGTCCCTCTTCACATTGCGGTCCATTTAGCACCGTCACATGGCCCAGACCTTTGTATTTCCTCAACACCTCCTCACCATTGGCCTAGTCACGGTTTAGTTTTTTTGTTTTGTTTTATATCTGTGTTGGGGATTGATTATATAGTTTTGGCTCGAGAAGGTGTTTACTAACTTGTGAGAAGAGTTTTAAAATGCGCATGATCATGAGAAGAGTTTTAAAATGCGCATGATCACGAGAAGAGTTTTAAAATGCGCAAGATTGTGAGAAGAGTTTAAAAATGCGCATGATCGTGACGAGTTTTAAAATGCGCATGATCGTGAGAAGAGTTTTAAAATGCGCATGATCGTGAGAAGAGTTTTAAAATGCGCATGATCGTTAGATCGTCCTGAGACGACCCTGTGTGGTTGACAGGACGTTAGAATCCAGTTAATAATAAATTCATAATAATAATAATAATAGGAGGAGGATTTCTATAGCGCCCATTTATCACATACGGCAGGCACTTTCCACCCACCACCACCACACCACCCCACCACACCATCCACGCACACCACATTCACAACACAACGCACCACGCACGCACCACTCACATTCACTACACTCACTCACTCACTCACCATCACCACTAAACACACATCACACACACACACACCACACACACACACACACACACACACACACACACACACACACACACACACACACAAACACACTACGGAAGGAAGGAGAGGGGGGGGGGGTAGACAGAGCTGTGAAAACGACGGTTTAGAAAGCGTTATTAAACAGGTTAGGCTGGTTTTGAAAGAGGAAGAAGAATATCATTACTAAGTAACTGATCGGTGACACTAAATGAAAAAAAGTGACTCGAACTAAGGTACTACACCGTGAGAGGTCACCGCACCAACCGCTCAGATCGTTTGGCAGGGAGAGGGTTACCATTGGCAGGCAGAAGGTTAACCACCGTTGGGAAGTCAGTTGCACCGCGGTATCGACAGCTCAAATTGTTTTGCAGGGAAAAGAGTAGAGGTTGTTTTCGTTGGCTGGTTGGTTGTTCAGGGAGAATGTTAACGGTTGTTCAGGGAGAGTGTTAACGTTTGTTCAGGGAGAGTGTTGACGTTTGTTCAGAGTGTTAACGGTGGTGTTAACGGTAGTTCAGGGAGAATGTTAACGGTTGTTCAGGGAGAGTGTTAACGGTTGTTCAGGGAGAGTGGTGACGTTTGTTCAGAGTGTTAACGGTAGTGTTAATGGTTGTTCAGGGAGAGTGTTAACAGTGGTGTTAACGGTTGTTCAGGGAGCATGTTAAGGGTTGTTCAGGAAGAGTGTTAAGGGTTGTTCAGGGAGAGTGTTAACAGTGGAGTTAACGGTTGTTCGGGGAGAGTGTTAACTGGTGTTAACGGTTGTTCAGGGAGCGTGTTAAGGGTTGTTCAGGTAGCGTTAACGGTTGTTCAGGGAGAGTGTTAACGGTTGTGGTAACTGTTGTTCAGGGAGAGTGTTAACAGTTGCTCGGGGGAGCATGTCAGGGAGAGTGTTAACAGTTGCTCGGGGGAGCATGTCAGGGAGAGTGTTAACCGTTGTTCAGGGAGAAGGTTGTCGGTTGTTCAGGGAGAAGGTTGACGGTTGTTCAGGGAGAGTGTTCGCCGCTGTTCAGGGAGACGGTTGCTGGTTGTTGAAGTAGAGTGCTCACGATGTTGTTGCTGGTTGTTGAGGTAGAGTGTTAACGCTGTTGTTGTGTGTTGCTGGCTGTGCAGAAGAAGAAGCAGGAGGACCAGAAGCCTCTGGAGGAGAAGATCAAGGTGCTGAAGAAGCGGAACGCGGAGCTGGCCACCATCGCGCGCCGCCTGGAGGAGAAGGCCAAGGCCCTGCAGCAGGAAAATGTCAGGAACAAGGCAGTGAGTCTTCTACACCCTCTCACTGGCTCACAGTGTGGGGCCAAAGAGAGTATTGTACACTCCCTCACTGGCTCACAGTGTGGGGCCAAAAAGAGTATAGTACACTCCCTCATTGACTCACACTATGGGGCCAAAGAGAATATTATAGACTCCCTCACTGACGCACACTATGAGGCCAAAGAGAAATACACCCCCTCACTGACTCATACTGTGGGGCCAAAGAGAATATTATACACCCCCTCACTGACACACACTGTGGGGCCAAAGAAAATATTATACACTCCCTCACTGAACGCGGAGCTGGCCACCATCGCGCGCCGCCTGGAGGAGAAGGCCAAGGCCCTGCAGCAGGAAAATGTCAGGAACAAGGCAGTGAGTCTTCTACACCCTCTCACTGGCTCACAGTGTGGGGCCAAAGAGAGTATTGTACACTACCTCATTGACTCACACTATGGGGCCAAAGAGAATATTATAGACTCCCTCACTGACGCACACTATGGAGGCCAAAGAGAATATTATACACCCCCTCACTGACCATACTGTGGGGCCAAAGAGAATATTATACACCCCCTCACTGACACACACTGTGGGGCCAAAGAGAATATTATACACTCCCTCACTGACACACACTGTGGGGCCAAAGAGAATATTATACACTCCCTCACTGACTCACACTGTCGGGCCAAAGATAATATTATACACTCCCTCACTGACTCACACTGTCGGGCCATAGAGAGTATTATGAAATGTTTGCAGACGACACACAACTCAATCACTGAATCGCCTGGAAATTACTCAGACTTGGTCCTTTCACTTCAAGCTTGTGTCAGAGATATTGGGTTATGGATGGAAGAAAACAAACTCAAACTGAATAATGATCAGACCGAAGCTATTCGTTTCTCATCATCATCTTCTGTCAACACGACCTTGCCACACCCACAATCTCTCTCAGCAATACCGATGTTGAGTTTTCGGGAACTGTACGTAACCTCGGCTTCATCTTTGATAGCGATCTTTCAGTGAAACAGCACATCATCAAAACATGCAAGGGTGTGTACATTAAAATCAGACGCATAAGTTCCATTCGCCAATATCTCAGTGAAGACGCAACCAAGACATTAGTTAGCTCATGCATCCTATCCAGATTAGACTACTGCAGTTCCCTACTGGCAGGCTATCCGCAGACAGTTATCAAACCACTCCAACAATAACAGAACTCTGCAGCCAAACTCATCCTTAAATCTCGTAGAGCAGATCAAGTCGAAGCTCTTCTTGAGTACGTGCACTGGCTCCCCATAGAACAGAGAATTAAATACAAAATAGCTTGTCTCTGCTATCAAATCATCACTGGCACTGCCCCACAGTACTTGGCTGAACGTTTTCAGATCTACGTCCCTTCTAGGTTTCTGCGCTCTTCTTCGGATGATAGAAACTTTCGCATCCCCTTCTTGAAAAGAAAACAGCATGGTGGTCGTGCCTTTTGCTTCTCTGAGAGTATTATGCACTCCTTCACTGGCTCATACTGAGGGGCCAAAGAGAGTATTATGCACTCCTTCACTGGCTCATACTGAGGGGCCAAAGAGAGTATTATGCACTCCTTCACTGGCTCATACTGAGGGGCCAAGGGAGTATTATACACCCCCTCACTGGCTCACACTGTCGGGGCGAAAGAGGGAATCTTGTGTAACAATTTGGAAAGTAAACAAAATCAGCGTGGCACCGAAACGTGAGGGTTGATTATGGGTATCTGTGTAGTGTATGTTTTTCTTTAAGTTGTAAAGCGCTTTGAGTTTCCGAAAGCGCTCTGAAAGTTTCCTATTATTATTATTATTATTATTATTATTATTATTATTATTATTATTATTATTCATGCCTCAGTGGCTCTTGTTCAGGGGCCAAGTGGGAATCATGTATAACAGTTATTGTTATTATGTGGCTCATGTTCAGGGGCCAAATGGGAACCATGTATAACAAGTATTATTGTTATGCACTGCCTCACTGGCTCTTTGTCAGGGCCCAAGTGGGAATTATTATTATTATGCACTGCCTCACTGGCTCTTTGTCAGGGCCCAAGTGGGAATTATTATTAATATGCACTGCCTCACTGCCTCTTTGTCAGGGGCCAAGTGGGAATCATGTATAACAATTTCAGTGGCTCTTGTTCAGGGGCCAAGTGGGAATCATGTATAACAATTTGTAACGTAAACAAGATGGGCGTGGCACCGAAGCGTGAGGGATGAACGTTGAGACCTGAATTGTCACCGTTGTGATCGTGGTGTGCTTGTGAGCGCCCACTGACAGTGTGATTGTGGGTGTGAGCGCCCACTGACAGTGTGATTGTGGGTGTGAGCGCCCACTGACAGTGTGACTGTGTTGTGAGCGCCCACTGACAGTGTGACTGTGGTTGTGAGCGCCCACTGACATGTGATGTGGGTGTGAGCGCCCACTGACAGTGTGATTGTGGGTGTGAGCGCCCACTGACAGTGTGACTGTGGTTGTGAGCGCCCACTGACAGTGTGATTGTGGGTGTGAGCGCCCACTGACAGTGTGATTGTGGGTGTGAGCGCCCACTGACATGTGATTGTGGGTGTGAGCGCCCACTGACAGTGTGATTGTGGGTGTGAGCGCCCACTGACAGTGTGACTGTGGGTGTGAGCCCCACTGACAGTGTGATGTGGGTGTGAGCGCCCACTGACAGTGTGACTGTGGGTGTGAGCGCCCACTGACAGTGTGATTGTGGGTGTGAGCGCCCACTGACAGTGTGATTGTGGGTGTGAGCGCCCACTGACATGTGATTGTGGGTGTGAGCGCCCACTGACAATGTGATTGTGGGTGTGAGCGCCCACTGACAGTGTGACTGTGGGTGTGAGCGCCCACTGACAGTGTGACTGTGGGTGTGAGCGCCCACTGACAGTGTGATTGTGGGTGTGAGCGCCCACTGACAGTGTGACTGTGGGTGTGAGCGCCCACTGACAGTGTGACTGTGGGTGTGAGCGCCCACTGACAGTGTGACTGTGGTTGTGAGCGCCCACTGACAGTGTGATTGTGGGTGTGAGCGCCCACTGACAGTGTGATTGTGGGTGTGAGCGCCCACTGACAGTGTGATTGGGGGTGTGAGCGCCCACTGACAGTGTGACTGTGGTTGTGAGCGCCCACTGACAGATGTGACTGTGGGTGTGAGCGCCCACTGACAGTGTGATTGTGGGTGTGAGCGCCCACTGACAGTGTGACTGTGGTTGTGAGCGCCCACTGACAGTGTGATGTGGGTGTGAGCGCCCACTGACAGTGTGACTGTGGGTGTGAGCGCCCACTGACATGTGATTGTGGGTGTGAGCGCCCACTGACAGTGTGATTGTGGGTGTGAGCGCCCACTGACAGTGTGATTGTGGGTGTGAGCGCCCACTGACATGTGATTGTGGGTGTGAGCGCCCACTGACAGTGTGACTGTGGGTGTGAGCGCCCACTGACAGTGTGATGTGGGTGTGAGCGCCCACTGACAGTGTGACTGGGGGTTGTGAGC
>JABMCL010003921.1:635000-642500 GCA_018857735.1 Alviniconcha marisindica | reverse complement strand
CACATCTCCCCCGTCTTCCTCGTGTCTTGCTGGGTGTTTCTTGGTGTAGGGGAAGTGATGGATTTAACAATAGCGATAACAATATACTTTATTCATCCCGGCGTTCGATCGCACAGCGAAGAACATATCTCAATAATTCTAAGTCATGAACCACACGCACATACACACTCTTAGACATACGCCCCCTTCCTCTCAATCTGCATACACCAATATTTAGTAATAGCAAACCCAAAATTACCTGGAATAATGCTGTCAAACCAAAACGTAAAAACTCTCAAATTAAATAAATATCATTAGGTTCACACATCCCCAACCCTCCCTTAGATTGTGTATGTGTGTTGTGTGTGTGTGTGTGTGTGTGTGTGTGTGTGTGTGTGTGTGTGTGTGTGCTTTTTTTCTAACATGTGTGTGTGCGTGCGTGCGTATGTATTTATGATTATTATTTATTCTTTCCGGTCTCTTCGCACTAGGTAATAAATGGAAATTTTAAACCTTTTCCATTCTTTCCTTTCATCCGTTTCTGTTGTGTGGGTGGGTGTTGGCCTAGTCTTTGACCCGTTTCTGTTGTGTGTGTGGGTGTTGGCCTAGTCTTTAGCCTAATCTTTAACCCGTTTCTATTGTGTGTGTGGGCGTTGGCCTAGTCTTTAACCCGTTTCTATTGTTTGTGTGGGCGTTGGCCAAGTCTTTAGCCAAGTCTTTAACCCGTTTCTATTGTGTGTGTGGGCGTTGGCCTAGTCTTTAACCCGTTTCTATTGTGTGTGGGCGTTGGCCTAGTCTTTAGCCAAGTCTTTAACCCGTTTCTATTGTGTGTGTGGGCGTTGGCCTAGTCTTTAGCCAAGTCTTTAACCCGTTTCTATTGTGTGTGTGGGCGTTGGCCTAGTCTTTAACCCGTTTCTATTGTGTGTGGGCGTTGGCCTAGTCTTTAACCAAGTCTTTAACCCGTTTCTACTGTGTGTGTGGGTGTTGGCCTAGTCTTTAGCCAAGTCTTTAACCCGTTTCTGTTGTGTGTGGGGGTGTTGGCCTAGTCTTTAGCCAAGTCTTTAACCCGTTTCTGTTGTGTGTGGGGGCGTTGGCCTAGTCTTTAGCCAAGTCTTTAACCCGTTTCTGTTGTGTGTGGGGGCGTTGGCCTAGTCTTTAGCCAAGTCTTTAACCCGTTTCTGTTGTGTGTGGGGGCGTTGGCCTAGTCTTTAGCCAAGTCTTTAACCCGTTTCTGTTGTGTGTGGGGGCGTTGGCCTAGTCTTTAGCCAAGTCTTTAACCCGTTTCTGTTGTGTGTGTGGGCGTTGGCCTAGTCTTTAGCCAAGTCTTTAACCCGTTTCTGTTGTGTGTGTGGGTGTTGGCCTAGTCTTTAGCCAAGTCTTTAACCCGTTTCTGTTGTGTGTGTGGCGTTGGCCTAGTCTTTAGCCAAGTCTTTAACCCGTTTCTTTGTTGTGGGGTGGCCTAGTACCTTTAACGTTGTGTGTGGGCGTTGGCCTAGTCTTTAGCCAAGTCTTTAACCCGTTTCTATTGTGTGTGTGGGCGTTGGCCTAGTCTTTAACCCGTTTCTATTGTGTGTGGGCGTTGGCCTAGTCTTTAACCAAGTCTTTAACCCGTTTCTACTGTGTGTGTGGGTGTTGGCCTAGTCTTTAGCCAAGTCTTTAACCCGTTTCTGTTGTGTGTGTGGGTGTTGGCCTAGTCTTTAGCCAAGTCTTTAACCCGTTTCTGTTGTGTGTGGGGGCGTTGGCCTAGTCTTTAGCCAAGTCTTTAACCCGTTTCTGTTGTGTGTGTGGGCGTTGGCCTAGTCTTTAGCCAAGTCTTTAACCCGTTTCTGTTGTGTGTGTGGGCGTTGGCCTAGTCTTTAGCCAAGTCTTTAACCCGTTTCTGTTGTGTGTGTGGGCGTTGGCCTAGTCTTTAGCCAAGTCTTTAACCCGTTTCTGTTGTGTGTGTGGGCGTTGGCCTAGTCCAGCAGTGTAGTTGTAGCTTTGGAGGGCTTTACCCCTGTAACCACTGACAGAAATCTGCACTCATTGATAGATTACGTGATGGCATTCTCTTGGAAAAGAACGGCTTAGGCCCCGCGCACCAGGCTGTTTCAAGGTCTCTCTCTTCCTGATCGATAGCAAGACATTAGTTGTTCCATTTATGTTTGCCATATCTGTGGGTTGCTGTCGGAAAAAAGTCGCCTGTGGACGTGTCGTAAAGTATCGCTGGTGGACCACGTCTGCCCTGGGCTTGTTCGTGTGAGTCTTGTGTTTGCTTGGGTTTTAGTCTCTCGTTTTATGATTTTGCAACAGACTTGTTTCAGCTCACTACCCCCCCCCCCCCCCCCCCCCCCCCCCCGTACCCCCGTATTCCCAACCAATGTCCCTGTCTACAGGAGTGCACCTCGCGCTCTCCTTTCTGTGTATAATTTGTCTGTCTGTTTCGGTCTTTTCCTTGTCTCTCTCTATATCTGTCTAGCTCCCACACTCTATGTCTGTCTGTCTCTGTAACTGTCTGTCTGTCTCTGTCTGTCTGTCTCTCTCTCTTACGCACGCACACACACACACACACACACACACACACACACACACACACACACACACACACAACACACACAAGACGCGGGCGTATGCATACATATGCTCACATACAGTCACAAATACACACATATATACGCCTACTAAAGCCTGAGAGAGAGAGAGAGAGAGAGAGAGAGAGAGAGAGAGAGAGAGAGAGGAGAGAGAGGAGAGGAGGAGGGAGGAGGGAGGGAGGGAGGAGGGAGGGAGGGAGGGAGGGAGGGAGGGAGGGAGGGAGGGAGGAGAGAGAGAGAGAGAGAGAGAGAGAGAGAGAGAGAGAGAGAGATAGATAGATAGATAGATGGTTCTAGAAATGCCGGGGGCGGGGTAAGGATTGATTGAGACGAGGGGCCGGGGGGAGTGGGTGGGGGTGGAAGGGGGGGAATGAGAAGGGCTTAGGCAGGGGCTGTGTGCCGAGGACACTGTCATGAATAGCAAGTCCGGTCCTCCAGAAGTGGCGGTCAGTGTCGCGCTGCCACTGTCAGAGGTTAACTCTTCCTTCTGCCGCCGACTCTGGCATCTGCAGGCTTCTGCCGCTCTCCAGCATCACAGGAATAATGGGTGCGTGTGGCCGACTGCACAGTCTGGTGTCGGCCGTGTCTGGCCGATAATATCAGACAGTCATACATACATACATTTTCTATAGCACTCTACCCCGCTGAGCGAGTTCAACGCGCTGATTTACATACACGTGCATATAATATCGGTTAAATTGACTAACATGTTACACACACGCAATCACATAGCATAACAAGACGTATTACATGTTTAATGCATTACTGTAATATAGAACAGACATATGCAAAACAGCGAACAAAATACGTTAAAAAAGAAGAAGAAAGTCGGGTCTAAAGTTTCAGTGAAAGTTGCTGACCGCTGACGGGAGGGACCGTTTTAGTAACAACAGACTGTAGGTTACACATCACACAGTGTAGTTCACATACATGACACTATATTTTACAAGCACAACGCTCCGATTAACATACACGATTCTATGCGCACAGCGGTGTCTAGTTTACATACGTGACGCTGTATTTTACAGACAATACTCCTGGTTTACATGGATGATACTGTAGTTTACATACAAGACGCTATGGGCTGCATGCAGTATAAAACATAGCAGATTCGAATTTACATGCAACATATTGTTTATGTGTAGCAGACGAGTTTACATGGCACACATTTTAGAACACTACAGTTTACATGCAGTACCCTAAGGTTTACACACATCACACTACAGCTTACATATAACACCCTGCAGTTTACATATAGCACACCAGTTTTACACGCAACACCATGTAGTTTTCAGACATCAAACTACAGTTTACATACAACACCATGCAGTTTACATACAACACCATGCAGTTTACATACAACATAATAGTTTTTTGTTTGTTTTTGTTTTTAAATTACACTCCAAAACTGCACAATATGCACACAAACATTGCAATTATCAGTCATGTATTAAACTCCGTATATATAAATGTTTGTGTTAATCTCTCTCTCTCTCTCTCTCTCTCTCTCTCTCTCTCTCTCTCTCTCTCTCTCTCTCTCTCTCTCTCTCTCTCTCTCTCTCTCTCACACACACACACACACACACTCTCTCTCTCTCTCTCTCTCACACACACACGCACACGCACACAAAGACACCCGCGCACGCGCGCGCGGCCACACACACACGCACGTATGCATGCAACACATAAGAGTTTACATACAATAGCCTATAGATTACACATGTCCCGCTATAGTTTACTTACAGCGCATTACACTGTCCCATTTGTCCCAAAACGTAAGCGACGATGACGGCAGCTTTACGCACCTGGAGGACGAATTCCAACTTGTTTCTGTCGTCGTTGTTGTTGTTGTTTCTGTCGTCGTTGTTGTTGTCGTTGTTGTTGTTGTTTCTGTCGTCGTTGTTGTCGTCGTTTCTGTCGTCGTTGTCGTTGTTGTTGTTGTTGTTTCTGTCGTCGTCGTTGTTGTTGTTGTTGTTGTTTCTGTCGTCGTTGTTGTTGTCGTCGTTGTTGTTGTTGTTTCTGTCGTTGTTGTTGTCGTTTCTGTCGTCGTTGTCGTTTCTGTCGTTGTTGTCGTTGTTTTTGTCGTTGTTGTTGTTTCTGTCGTCGTTGTTGTTGTTTTTGTCGTGTTGTCGTTTCTGTCGTCGTTGTTGTTTCTGTCGTCGTCGTTGTCGTTTCTGTCGTTGTTGTTGTCGTTTCTGTCGTCGTTTTTTTGGTCGTTGTTGTTGTTTCTGTAGTCGTTGTTGTTTTTGTCGTTGTTGTCGTTTCTGTCGTCGTTGTTGTTTCTGTCGTTGTTGTTGTTGTTGTCGTTTCTGTCGTCGTTGTCGTTTCTGTCGTTGTTGTTGTCGTTTCTGTAGTCGTTGTTGTTTCTGTCGTTGTTGTTTAGTTTTTTTAGTATATACTTCTTTGATCCCGAATAGAATCTTTTTTCTCCTGTCGCTTACGTTTTGGGACAAATGGGACACCGTAGTGGGTTGCGTGTAAACTATAGAGTGTTGTATGTAAACTATAGGGTGATGTGTGTAAACTATGGTACTACTTCATTCCTGACACTGCTAGAGTCACCTCATAGAATGATATCACGGCAATGTAGGTCGCCGTCACGGGTGGGTTCTTTAACGTGTGTAGGGTCTTAGCGAAGGATCTAAAAAAGTTTTTTTCTCTCAATAAAATGAAAACAAAAGTTCTTATAAAGCTCCATTCTCTAACACGAGTTCAACCCGTAGGCGCCAAGACCAGCAGTCTCAGACTAGGGAAGCAATAACAATAACAATATACTTTATTCATCCCAGCGGGAAATTAAAGCTGTCGTTCGATCGCACAACGAAGAACATATCTCAGTAATTCTAAGTCATGAAACACACGCACATACACACTCTTAGACATACGCCCCTTTCTCTCATTCTGCATACACTAATAGCAAACCCAAAATTACCTGGAATAATGCTTTCTCCGTCAAACCAAAACGTAAAAACTCTCACATTAAATAAAAATCATTAGGTTGACACATCCCCAACCCTCCCTTAGAAAGTTATCCTCAGCAGACGTCTCAGCAGAGAGGGAAGAAAGAATTTCGCCCGTTAGCCCGCAGTAAGGAGAGACGGTTGCACAGACAATCTTCTAGTTAGAAACAATCTTCTAGTCAGAAACAATCTTCTAGTTAGAAACAGACAATCTTCTAGTTAGAAACAGACCTAACAGACAATCTTCTAGTTAGAAACAGACAATCTTCTAGTTAGAAACAGACCTAACAGACAATCTTCTAGTTAGAAACAGACAATCTAGTCAGAAACAGACAATCTTCTAGATAGAAACAATCTTCTAGTCAGAAACAGACAATCTTCTAGTTAGAAACAATCTTCTAGTCAGAAACAATGTTCTAGTTAGAAACACACAATCTTCTAGTTGGAAACAGACAATCTTCTAGTTAGAAACAGACAATCTAGTCAGAAACAGACAATCTTCTAGTTAGCAACAATCTTCTAGTCAGAAACAGACAATCTTCTAGTTAGAAACAATCTTCTAGTCAGAAACAATGTTCTAGTTAGAAACAGACAATCTTCTAGTTACAAACAGACAATCTTCTAGTCAGAAACAATCTGCTAGTTAGAAACAGACAATCTTCTAGTTAGAAACAATCTTCTAGTCAGAAACAATCTTCTAGTTAGAAACAATCTTTTAGTTAGAAACAGACAATCTTCTAGTCAGAAACAATCTTCTAGTTAGAAACAGACAGTTTTTTGGGGGTTAGAAACAGACAATCTTCTAGTTAGAAACAATCGTCTGTTGGGGTTTGTTGACAGATTTCTCTGCGAGTCAGTTTTCCTGCAGTTTATATTATAATTCCTGTTCCTCCGAGAAACCGCTGTCTGCAAAACAATTTTGCAATGAAACCGTCCGTCGGGGTTTCTGAAGTGACGGTGCTGCAATGTTTACGAGGCTCGTTTATTTCATTGTTATGGCAAACAGGCGCTGAAAAAAAAAAGGGGAGCTCAATTTCGTCGTGGCGCCTGATGGCGACCCTTTTATACCCTTCTGCCGTTGACGGTGGCATCAGCGTCCCTTGCGGACAAACCCCAGACGGCTTTTGGGTGTGACGGGAAGCTAGGGTTGGGCTGGAGAGTCGCAGTGTGGGTATTCAGCAAGGCGTTGTCAGCCCGGCGGAAGGCGTTGTCTGGAGAATTGGAAAATCATCGTTGATTGATTGGCCTCTGTTGCATTAGCTGCTGACGCCTGACTGGGGGGTAGGGTGGGGGTGGGGGGGACGGGGACGGGGTGATGAGTGGGGGGGTGGGGGGTGGGGACAAGATGCTCACAGTGCAAATGCCATGACGCTGTTCCACTTTGGAAGTCACAGTGATCATGGCGCTGTAACACAGACACAGTGATCATGCCGCTGTAACACAGTGATCATGCCGCTGTAACGTGATCATGCCACTGTAACACAGACACAATGATCATGCCGCTGTAACACTGTGATCATGTCGCGGTAACAGTGATCATGCCGCTGTAACACTGTGATCATGTCGCTGTAACACAGACACAGTGATCATGCCGCTGTAACACTGTGATCATGTCGCTGTAACACGGTGATCATGCCGTTGTAACATTGTGATCATGCCGCTGTAACACAGACACTGTGATCATGCCGCTGTAACACAGACGCTGTGATCATGCCGCTGTAACATTGTGATCATGCCGCTGTAACACAGACACTGTGATCATGCCGCTGTAACACAGACACTGAGACACTGCCGCTATAACAGCCACTGTTTGCTGTGCCAGTTGTCTGTGTGACTAGGGTTGCACCGCGCGCCCCGAGTTCACTGCTGCAGTGCCCATGGCTGTAGTAGCGCACTTCCCCGTCCTGTCGTTGTCGTCTTGTGCAGCTGACACCTCTACACCCCTCTGTCCTCCCTTGTTACCCCTCTCTGTCACCCCCACACTCCCTGTC
>JABMCL010003921.1:627500-630000 GCA_018857735.1 Alviniconcha marisindica | reverse complement strand
GAGGTTGAGACAGAGATGTTGAGGCTGTGACAGAGATGTTGAGGCTGTGACAGACGTCGAGGTTGCCAGGGCAGCGTTGACCTGCTGGTGTTGAGGAGGATGGATGGAGGAGGGGGCCGTGGGGGGAGCATGAAGCGGCTGTGAGAGTGAACGGGGTCGTTGCTGACATTCACCCTTTCGCCAGGCAGCGTGGCTGTGTTGGCTTTCTGTTGACAGTGTTGGACACAGTGTCGTGACACTCAGACACTGTGATACGAGGTGGCTTTCCGTTCGACGTTACTCATACCCCGTTAGTTTTGGCTGATCGCGGGGCTCTGGTGGTCACTTCCAATCGACATCACCCACACCCGGTGAGTTCTGGCTGACAACGCGGTCTGCCACTTGCTGGTCACTTCCAGTCGACATCACCCACACCCGGTGAGTTCTGGCTGACAACGCGGTCTGCCACTGGCTGGTCACTTCCAGTCGACATCACCCACACCCGGTGAGTTCTGGCTGACAACGCGGTCTGCCACTGGCTGGTCACTTCCAATCGACATCACCCACACCCGGTGAGTTCTGGCTGACAACGCGGTCTGCCACTGGCTGGTCACTTCCAATCGACATCACCCACACCCGGTGAGTTCTGGCTGACAACGCGGTCTGCCACTGGCTGGTCACTTCCAGTCGACATCACCCACACCCGGTGAGTTCTGGCTGACAACGCGGTCTGCCACTGGCTGGTCACTTCCAATCGGCATCACCCACACCCGGTGAGTTCTGGCTGACAACGCGGTCTGCCACTGGCTGGTCACTTCCAGTCGACATCACCCACACCCGGTGAGTTCTGGCTGACAACGCGGTCTGCCACTGGCTGGTCACGACACTCGGATACCGCGCCTGACACCTACACTCTCCATTGATCCGCTGTAATGTGCCGGCCTTCGGTCGCCTCGCCTCCCGCGGGACGCTCTGGAATCCCTTGTATCAACCTCCCATCATTCTTTGTGTCGGCTTCATCGGTACGGCCGCTGCCTTTACTTACTGAGCGGCAAGTCGGAGCTAAGAGCTCGTGCGGCGTGTGACGTGTGGGGTGGTTGACAGCAGTCGGCGTCAGCACGTGCGACACTCGCTGGGTATGCTTTGAGCGGTCTTTGTCACTCGGACACTGTGGAATCGGACATTCTGACACGTGGACACTGTGGCACTCGGACACTGTGACTATCGGAGCGGTCTGTGTAACACTCGGACACTGTGACTCTCAGACATTGTGACACTCGGAGCGGTCTGTGACACTCGGACACTGTGTAACACTCGGACACTGTGTAACACTCGGACACTGTGGCACTCGCACATTGTGTAATGACACTCAGACACTATGACACTCGGAGCGGTCTGTGACACTCGGACACTGTGTGACACTCGGACACTATGTAACACTCTGACACTGTGACACTCTGACACTGTAACACTCGGACACTGTGACACTCTCGCACGTTTTTTCTCTTTGGAGAAGTCCCTCGATCGTCAGTCACTGACGCGAACATTGGAACTGTTACGAAGGCAGCGTGGGGAAGACTTCTCAGGGACGGTGTAGAGCGTATATGGGCTTTTCCGAGCGCATAAATACCATCTTCAGCTGGAGTCCGTGGAATTGTATACGAGTGAAAGATGACGGAAACAGGCTGTCGGTTAAATAATTGTTGCTGACGGGTTTGATCCCTGTGCTGAAGCATGGGAGACTGGCATTGTGTGAGAGGTAAGTGTGCTTATCTGAGTCTCGTTTCCTGTAGAGGATGTACCTCGGGTGGAGTTTAGGTACCCTGTATTTCACTCGCATGCCAGGTGGAGTTTATGTACCTTGTATTTCACTCGCATGCCAGGTAAGAGTTACCGTAGGGTGGAGTTTATGTACCTTGTATTTCACTCGCATGCCAGGTAAGAGTTACCGTAGGGTGGAGTTTAGGTACCTTGTATTTCACTCGCATGCCAGGTGGAGTTTATGTACCTTGTATTTCACTCGCATGCCAGGTAAGAGTTACCGTAGGCGACTCCGGTCTTTCGTTGTTGCGCTTGTGTGAGTCTTTCGAGCGCTGATTAACTCCCTTCTACTTTGTGTGTTGGTTCTCTTTTACTGTTCGTTGTTCTTTGCTTAAGATTGGCTTAGTGCCGACTGGAAGTTGTCTTCGTGAAAGAGGTACTGGCGGGGACCGAGATCCCAGGAGGTGGGGGAAGAGGGAGACTGTATCTAACGTTATACATTGTCACCGCCAGAATCATTCGGCATTAACAGGGGCAAAGATGAGAGCCGTCTTAATGTTTCTTTAACCTGAATGGCAAAGTCATAAGACAGTCCACAAATCACAACTTTTGAAGAGAGAAGAGAACTTAAGAGAAAGGAGAGCCGAAGCGGAATCGAACCGAGGTCCTTCTGCTTACCAGCCTAACTAACGCCTTGCCGCTGGGCCAAACCGTCTCGCGCTTCTTTTCCTTTGATGAAGATGTGGGGCTAATGTCCCCA
>JABMCL010003921.1:615000-622500 GCA_018857735.1 Alviniconcha marisindica | reverse complement strand
TGCCCCCACCACAAACAGCCTTGTTGTCCGCGATGCTGGGCCACAGTTGTAAGTGTGGATACAGGCGTGTAGTATAGTATAGTGCAGCCGCTCCGCTAGGCAGAGAGCTGAAGAGACGCACACATGAAGGCATTAGCTTTAGTCCAGATTCCCTGCGGAAGGAGCTTCGAGTGGCGAGTAAACTGGTTGGACAGCGAGGTTTGGTTGTCTCGCTTTCTGTGTGTGTGTGTCTCTCTCTCTCTCTTTGATGACTGAGATGTCCCTGTGCGGTTGACAGGACGTTAAAATCCTCCGTCTCTGTCGCTTTCTTTGTCGCTGTCTCCGTTTCTCTTTCTATCTCTCTCTGTCTGTCTCTCTGTCTGTGTCTGTCTCTCTGTCTGTCTATCTCTGTCTCTGTCTGTCTGTCTGTCTGTCTGTCTGTCTGTCTGTCTGTCTGTCTGTCTGTCTGTCTCTCTCTCTCTCTCTCTCTCTCTCTCAGTCTCTGTCTCTGTCTCTCTCTCTCTCTCTCTCTCTCTCAGTCTCTGTCTCTGTCTGCCTGCCTGCCTGTCTCTCTGTGTGTGGTTTTTAAGGTGTCCCTGTGCGGTTGACAAGACGCTAAAATCCTCTCAGTCTCTCTTTTTGTCTGTCTCTCCGCGCCCCCCCCCCCCCCCCCCCACCCCCTGCCCCTCCCTCTCTCTCGTCGTCCTGAAGTGACCTGTGCGGTTGACATCACGTTAAATCCAATTACTGCCTCCCCCCCCCCCCCCCCCCTCCGCACAACCCCCCTCTCTGTGGAGAGCCTGTCTCGTGGGCTGCCTACGGGTCCCAGGCGTGATTAGTGTCGGGTGGCTCTAATTGGATCACAGCCGCCGTGTGAGGAGGCAGGATGCAGAAGCTGACGTTGGGGGGCCTAGTTAGAGTCGCTCTACGCTCTTCCTACACACGTCTGATGAGGGGGCAGTGGTACTACAGATGTCTGATGAGGGGGCAGTGGTACTACAGATGTCTGATGGGGGGCTGTTAGAGTCACTACGCTCTTCCTACACACGTCTGATGAGGGGGCAGTGGTACTACAGATGTCTGATGAGGGGGCAGTGGTACTACAGATGTCTGATGAGGGGGCAGTGGTACTACAGATGTCTGATGAGGGGGCAGTGGTACTACAGATGTCTGATGAGGGGGCAGTGGTACTACAGATGTCTGATGAGGGGGCAGTGGTACTACAGATGTTCTGATGAGGGGGCAGTGGTACTACAGATGTCTGATGAGGGGGCAGTGGTTCCCTACAGATGTCTGATGAGGGGGCAGTGGTACTACAGATGTCTGATGAGGGGGCAGTGGTACTACAGATGTCTGATGAGGGGGCAGTGGTACTACAGATGTCTGATGAGGGGGCAGTGGTACTACAGATGTCTGATGAGGGGGCAGTGGTACTACAGATGTCTGATGAGGGGGCAGTGGTACTACAGATGTCTGATGAGGCGTGAGGGGTGTGTGGGAGTGACGTGGGAGTGACGGGGATGGGGTGAGGGGGGGGGGGGGGGGGGGGACGGGGGGGTGAGGGAGAGTGACGGGTGCCTGAGGAGTATGGGAGAGTGACGGATGGGTGATGGGTGTGGGAGAGTGACGGGTGAGTGAGAGTTGTGTGGGAGTGACGGTTGGAGGAGGGGTGTGGGGGAGTAACGGGTGTGGGAGAGTGACGGGTGGGTGAGGTGGAGAGAGAATGACGGGTGGAGAGAGGGGTATGAGGGAGCGACGGGTGCTTGAGGTGTGTGGGAGAGTGATTGGTGGGTGATGGGTGCGGGAGAGTGACGGGTGGGGGAGAGTGACTGGTGGGTGATGGGTGCGGGAGAGTGACGGGTGGGTGAGAGTGACTGGTGGGTGATGGGTGCGGGAGAGTGACGGGTGGGTGATGGGTGCGGGGGAGTGACGGGTGGGTGAGAGTGACGGGTGGGTGATGGGTGCGGGAGAGTGACTGATAGGTGTGGGAGAGTGACAGGTGGTTGATGGGTGCGGGAGAGTGACGGGTGGGTGACGGGTGCGGGAGAGTGACGGGTGGGTGATGGGTGCGGGAGAGTGACTGATGGGTGTGGGAGAGTGACAGGTGGTTGATGGGTGCAGGATAGTGACGGGTGGGTGACGGGTGCGGGAGAGTGACGGGTGGGTGACGGGTGCGGGAGAGTGACGGGTGGGTGAGGGGTGTGTGTGTGGGGGTGGGGGGGGGGGGATGGGAGAGTATGTGACAGGTGGGCGAGGGGTGTGAGGGAGAGTAAGTGACGGGTGGGAGAGGTGTGTGGAGGTGGGGAGGGGTGTGGGAGAGCAAAATGAGGGGTGGGGTGAGTGAGTGACGGATGGGAAAGGGGTCCGACAGGGCGGGCGCTGCACGGCTGCAGGTGGGCCGGACGGCAGCAGCGTCAATATTTGATGGCGGACAGGGGTGCGCACTGTGAGCTCCGTGTGACAGGGAGACGGAGCGAGCCGCGTGGAGGCAGGAGCTGGCTGTCGTCCCGGCGCTCCGTCCTTACCACACAAACATCGGTCCCCGCTGATTGTGGTCGGCTTCATTTCCTCCGCGGACTTCCCAGCAACTTGACTGGCTCCTCTGTCGTCGCTCTCTGTCTCTCTCTGTCTCTGTCTGTCTGTCGGTCTCTCCATTTTTTCACTTATTCAGTAGTTTAGCAAGGACTGGTTGTTAGACAGGTCTAGTCTAAATGAACCTAAACTACAATCCTTGGAAAATAAAGTTTTAGAGTTCGAGTTCTCATCTCTCTCTCTCTCTCTCTCTCTCTCTCTCTCTCTCTCTCTCTCTCTCTCTCTCTCTCTCTCTCCCCTCCCTCCCTCCACTGTGTCTTACTGTCTCTCTGTCTCTGTCTCTCTCTCTCTGTCTGTCTCTCTCTCTCTCTTTCTTACTGTCTGTCTGTCTGTCTGTCTCTGTCTGTCTGTCTTTGGTACTAACAAGACTGTGGAAGCAACATAACGTCCAAGCACGTACGTAAACATGAGGCGCGTTCACCTCGGATAAAAAGAAAAGAAAAAAGAGTTATATCTCGATTCAAACGATTTTGGTTTTATTTGTGCTGACGTCAGCAACGTGGGCGATTATAAAAGAAACGCTTGATATAATTAGATTTTTCTGTTACAAACTTGCTGCCGTTTGAGCACCAGCGAAAAACTGTCCGTTAGCTGACCGTTTTTCGAGACCTGTGGCGTCATCAGCTATGGCATGCAGTGGTTGGAGGAAGGACGTCGTAAACCGGTGCCTGGTGTTTGTTTGAGATCGTGATAACCAAGTGCGAAAGGGGGAGTGGTTATGGCGTGTGGACTCCTGTTCTTTTCTTGTTCAGTCCCTCCGTACGAAATCCCAGTGGCAGGAACTAAGAGACGCTGCTTCAGCATCTGCCTCCTCCGCCTATGGCCGCACAGCCCCTCGTATCAATTATTTCTTCCCCATCGATCGCTTCGGCGTGAAATTAACCCGCTTCCTCGGGAGATAAGGGGAAGGACATGTTTATGCTGAAATTTGCCGATGGTTCTTGTCAGCGAAATTGAATATCAGCGTCCTTTGGCCAGCGGTCTCTGGTCAGTCCCGCTTCCTCACGCCCCGTGGACATCTGACCCACGCTCTGGCCAGCTGTCAGATCTGGTGCTTCACGGCGCTCGGCATTTTGCGCCGTGACAGAAAGCGGCAGGCTCTCTTTTAATCCCGCTTTTCGGCTCCCCTTGTGTCGGACAGTAACAGAAGAAGGAGCCCTTCTTGAATCCTTCGTTTGTGCCGCTCACTGTACCAGAGACAAAAGGCCCTTCTCGAATCATTCGTTTCACTGTGTGTGTGTGTGTGTGTGTTGGTGTGTGTGTGTGTGTGTGTGTGTGTGTGTGTGTGTGTGTGTAGTGCGTTACTTTATGTAAATTGTTTTGGTAGGTCTATGCTCTACATGTGTATAGAATATCATATGTAGGTTAATATGTATCATGTGAGCGTTCAGGGCGTTGATGAGCGCATGATAAATGTACATTATTATTATTATTATTACTAGAGACAAGAGGCCCTTCTTGAACCATTCGTTTCACTGTACTAGAGAGCGTACTATCGGTTGACTGTCATAGTGGATTTCTGTCGGTTGACTATGGAAGTAAATTCACGTTGGTTGACTGTTACCGGTCGATTGACTGTGACAGAGAATTCCTGTCGGTTGACTGTTACCTGATGGTTGACTATGGCAGTAAATTCCTTTCGGTTGACTGTCACCTGTCGATTGACAACCACAGTGAATTTCTGTCGGTTGACTATCATAATGGATTCTGGTCGGTTGACTGTGGCCGTGGATTCCGGTCGGTGGACCTTTCATCAAGTGGACTGCTGTCTATCCGTTCTAATTCTAGCTTTCTTTGGCACCTCAGCTCCTTTGGTGCACGTAACGGGAACAGCAGCTATTTCACTTAGGGACATTTCCGCCTATCACTCTTCCCCCCCCCCCCCCTCCGCGCGTCCCCCCTTCCCTCAGATGAAGGGGAAGAAAAGAAAGAAAGAAAGAAAAAATCCGCTTTCTTGCCTTCATTCCTAGTATTGATTCACTGCTTTTTCCATGATCGTTGGGCTTTGGGGGCCTCTTGCGTAGTTGACAGAATTTCGTCTGTCCTTTCCACTGCAACTCAGTCTTTAGTGAGGAGAGAGAGAGAGAGAGAGAGAGAGAGAGAGAGAGAGAGAGAGAGAGAGAGAGAGAGAGGGAGGGAGGGAGCAGAGAGAGAGAAGGAGGGAGGGAGGCAGAGAGAGAGAGAGGGAGAGGGAGGGAGGGAGGCAGAGAGAGAGAGGGGGAGGGAGGAGGCAGAGAGAGAGGGGGGGAGAGTGAGATAGAGAGAAAGAGAGAGGGGGGGGAGAGAGAGAGAGGGAGGGAGGTACAAAGAGAGGGGGGGGAGGGAGAGAGAGAGGGGGGGGAGGCAGAGCGAGATAGAGGGGGGAGAGATAGAGAAAGAGAGAGGGAGAGGGAGGGAAGGAGGCAGAGAGAGAGAGAGAGGCGGTATGTGTTTGTTTGTGTGTGTGTGTGTGTGTGTGTGTGTGGTGGAGAGAGAGAGAGAGAGAGAGAGAGAGAGAGAGAGAGAGAGAGAGAGAGAGAGAGAGAGAGAGAGAGAGAGAGAGAGAGAGAGAGGTGGGAAGGAGGAGACAAGTCGAAGAGAGGAGTTAGGAACAGCACAGAAATAGGATGAGAGATAAAGTCAGAACAGGACGAGAGATAAAGTCAGAACAGGACGAGAGATGAAGTCAGAACAGGACGGGAGGTCAAGTCAGTACAGGACGAGAGAGGAAGTAAAGAACAGGACGAGAACGGAATAAATAAACGGGACGAGAAAAAACAACAAGGAACAGGACGAGAAAGGAAATCAGCAACGGGACCAGAGAGGGAGCCAGGGACGGGACGAGAAAGGAAGTCAGGAGTGGACGTCAGAGGAAGCCAACAAAGGGACGACAGAGGAAGTCAGGAACGGGACGAGAGATGAAGTCAGAACGGGACGAGAGAGGAAGTAAGGAACTGGACGAGAAAGGAAGCCAGAAATGGGACGAGAGAGGAAGCTAGGAACTGGACGAGAGATGACGTCAGAACAGGACGAGAGATGACGTCAGAACAGGACGAGAGATGAAATCAGAACTTCGTCTTGTAGTCCTTGGTAATCGGTGTCATTAGGCTTCCGTCAGCAATTAGTTTTCCGTGAGCTGTACTACTTCGTCTTGTATTCCTTGGTAATCGGTGTCATTAGGCTTCCGTCAGCAATTAGTTTTCCGTGAGCTATGGGTTTAGCATCCGTACGGAGGCACGCAGTGGCAGAGCGCTGATGCACGTCTAGTAACGGTGTGCTGTTTGTCAGATTCTGCCGGCTTCTCGCAACAATCTTTGTCAACAGGATCCCGAAACGTCTTCGCATCCGTAATCAACAACCAAAATAGATCCGTCGTACGGTTTCTGTGGAAGGTGACCCAGATTTGCTCCAGAGGCTGGATCGTGCTTTCAGTCGCTGTTTTCTTTCCCCAAGGTAAGATTATCTGATGGAGCCATCTGGAAGTGTAGTGCTAACGAGTTGTCTGCTGCCGAGTATTAAGATTTAATGATAGCGGGTACGGCGTTGTGCGTTGTACGACTGTGTTGACGCCGGCCTGTAGCTGGCAGCAGGCACGTTGTTCTTCCGTTAGATTGGTCAGCGCCCGGTATCGGTATCAGGTGAGAGCAGATTCTTTTTCTTCTTCCTCTTCCATTGCTATAGTTAGACGGAATTACAGTTAGACGGAAACACCAGCTTCTCTTCAAACACCAACTTTTTTCAGACACCCACAAGTACGTTGCCGTCCTCCTTATGGCTGCCAGGTCCCCGTACAGCTTCTCTTCTCTGTCCGTAGGGCTGCCAGGTCTCCGTTCTCCGCCCTCCTTAGGGCTGCCAGGGCCCCGTTCTCCGTCCTCTTTAGGGCTGCCAGGTCTCCGCCCTCTTTAGGGCTGTCAGGGCCCCGTTCTCCGTCCTCTTTAGGGCTGTCAGGGCCCCGTTCTCCGTCCTCTTTAGGGCTGTCAGGGCCCCGTTCTCCGTCCTCTTTAGGGCTGCCAGGTCCCCGTACAGCTTCTCTTCTCTGTTCTTAGGGCTGCCAGGTCCCCTTCTCGCCTCTTGTCTGTCCTTAGGGCTGCCAGGTCCCCGTTCTCCGCCCTCCTTAGGGCTGCCAGGTCCCCGTTCTCCGCCCTCCTTAGGGCTGCCAGGTCTCCGTCCTCCTTAGGGCTGCCAGGTCTCCGTTCTCCGCCCTCCTTAGGGCTGCCAGGTCTCCGCCCTCCTTAGGGCTGCCAGGTCCCCGTTCTCCGTCCTCTTTAGGGCTGCCAGATCCACATTCTCCGTCCTTAGGGCTGCCAGGTCTCCGCCTCCTTAGGGCTAGCCAGGGCTGCCTCCGTTCTCCGCCCTCCTTAGGGCTGCCAGGTCCCCGTTCTTCCGCCCTCCTCTTTAGGGCTGCCAGGGTCCCCGTTCTCCGTCCTCTTAAGGGCTGCCAGGTCTCCGCCCTCCTTAGGGCTACCAGGTCCCCGTTCTCCGCCCTCCTTAGGACTGCCAGGTCCCCGTTCTCCGCCCTCCTTAGGGCTGCCAGGGCCCCGTTCTCCGTCCTCTTAAGGGCTGCCAGGTCCCCGCTCCGTCCCTTAGGGCTGCCGGGGTCTCCGCCTCCTTAGGGCTGCCAGGGCCCCGTTCTCCGTCCTCTTAAGGGCTGCCAGGTCTCCGTTCTCCGTCCTCTTAAGGGCTGCCAGGTCTCCGTCCCCTCCTTAGGGCTGCCAGGGCCCCGTCACTTCTCCACTCAAAGGGGCAGGTCCCGTCTCCAGGGCCATCCCCGCAAGTCGGTCTCCATCAGGGGCAGATCCGCAGGCCAGGCGGTCTGGAGCGGGCAGTGCTGGAGGAGATGGTCGCTGGTCATTGGAGCGGTGTTGCAGGGCCACATTCTGACTGTCATATCTTCCTCTGGTTGAACAGGTGTGGGTTCAATCTGTCGTGTCCGGTTCTCAGCCTCAGCAG
>JABMCL010003921.1:570000-607500 GCA_018857735.1 Alviniconcha marisindica | reverse complement strand
CTACTTGTCGGGGAGCCAGAGCAGCATGCCGCATCCGTCCTATCCAACTTGCTTCCAGATACACCACAGTGATTCTGTGGCAGAGAGAGAGAGAGAGAGAGAGAGAGAGAGAGAGAGAGAGGGAGAGTAAAGGGGGAAAAAGAGAGGAGGAGAGAGCAACAACACACAACACACACACACAACACACACACACACCACACACACACACACACACACACACACACACACACACACACACATGTACATACCACACCAGTACTCGCTCAGCTCCTCTGGCTACCTGTCCAAGCTCGTATCTCGTACAAAATTGCCTGCTTCTGTTTCAGTTCCGTTAATTTCTCTGCTACCGCTTATCTCTCTGATATCCTTCATCTCTATTCTCCTGCTCGACCACTTTGTTCGAGTGCTGACACCCGTTTCCTAAAGCTTCCACTATATAAATACAAGACGAAAGGTGATCGTAACCTTCTCTCATTTTGGCCCTTCTGTCTGGAACTCACTGCCATCACACATTAGAAATGCTGCAACAATCATTACATTCAAGTCCGCTCTGAAGACACATTTCTTCAGCCTGTATCACTCTGACTAACACAGCCCTGTTCGATTTGATGTGTGCGTGGTGTGTGTGTGTGTGTGTGTGTGTGTGTGTGTGTGTGTGTGTGTGTGTGTGTGTGTGTGTGTAATAATAATAATAATAACGATCATTTCTAAAGCGCAAATTCTTAAAAAGCCCTCAGCGCTTTACAAAGAACATGATGGGAGTGGGGGAGCTGGTTTGTACGTGTACAAAAATCAAACAAACAAAGCAAAAATTAAACACAAATTACTCTCTCTCTCTCTATCTCTGTCTGTCTGTCTGTCTGTCTGTCTGTCTGTCTGTCTGTCTGTCTGTCTGTCTCTCTCTCTCTCTCTCTCTCTCTCTCTCTCTCTCTCTCTCTCTCTCTCTCACACACACCACACACACACACACACACACACACACACACACACACACACACACTTGAGGATAGTAGATTATGTCCGTTTGGACCTGTCTAACAGCCAGTCCTTGTTCTACCACAAACACATTATAAATATGCACGAATATACCACAAACACGGATAAACAAAAGATTAATGCCGACAGAGAGCGAGGGGGGAGGGGCAGCGGGGGCACTCTTTGCTTCCTAGAAGGAATTGTTGCAGACACAGTACACAATTTGATTCATTAGCGGCTAATTCCCCCAGTAATATGACCAGACTGTATTGCAGATAGCGTAACGCCGTAGCCACATGGCTGTCATTGTCAGTAATGCTTTGCCTCGCTGGGAGCCAGCGTTGCTGTAAGACTCACTACAGATGGATGCCTATCTCCACCTCCCGGGCGTAATGGGCGAGCGGGTCTGGCAGCGGCGCTGATTACTCTCTCCCCATTTCCACGTCTTTGCTGAGTGATGTATTCTTCTTCTCCTTCCTGACCAGAAAATGCTCGTTAGGCGAGGGATGCCGCTGCCAAAAGGCTCTGCTGTGTCCCTGACAACGGGGCTGGCACACACTGACGGCTTTTTGTCCCGACATTCGTCGGCTACCTAGCTGATGCCACAATGGCTTTGCGTGGAGAGAGTGCGCTTTTATTTTTATTTTTTATTTTTTAGCTTTTTTAATTCGTGTTACTGATTTCTTCTTTGATCGAAACATAAAAGGTTCAAAAGAACGCTGTTTGTTAGGACAAAAACACGGTATCTCTGTTTATTAGGACAAAAACACGGTAACGCTGTTTATTAGGACAAAAACACGGTAACGCTGTTTATTAGGACACAAACACGGTAACGCTGTTTATTAGGACACAAACACGGTAACGCTGTTTATTAGGAAAAACACGGTATCTTGTTTATTAGGACAAAACACGGTAACGCTGTTTATTAGGACAAAAACACGGTAACGCTGTTTATTAGGACACAAACACGGTAACGCTGTTTATTAGGACACAAACACGGTAACGCTGTTTATTAGGACACAAACACAATCTGCGAGATTTGGGGGGTAATCCGCTTTATCGAACTACAGAATGACACTTAAACAACAGTTAAACGGTGAAAAACGATGAGAAAGGAGCTGAAAAGCTAAATCACTTATCTGTTGTCGTTTTGTAGCTTGACAAAGGGGATTACCCCGAAAATTTGCAGATTTCGTTTTTGTCCTAATAAATAAGCGTTCTTTTGAACCTTTTATGTGTTTGGATCTCGTTTTAGAACGCTAGCGGTTATTCTTCTTTCAGATTTTTGATTTCTTCTTTGTTCCCCCCCCCAGAGCTCTGTCTCAGTGGTTCCGTTCTGGGGGTTTTCTTTAAAACTGAAGGCCAGGAAGGAGATCCTACGGGTAATGGTAATGACACATAATGATAGTTACAAATCTAAAACAGAACGAGGCCCAGAGCGCCCGTGCAGAACCGACAAATAAAGGCAGTTAATTAGCGCTGGAAACACGTAACACAATCAGAACAACAAAGACCCGAGTCGCCTACGGTACATTAGCGCTGGAAACACGTAACACAAGTACGACAACAAAGACCCGAGTCGCGGACGGTGTCGTTACCGCAGGCGACTCGGGTCTTTGTTGTTGTACTTGTGATACGTATTTCCAGCGCTAATTAACTCCCTTGTTTGTTGAAAATGATAGTTAGCTGGTGCTTTGAGCCCAGTCGACCACATAGGGTTATATCAGGACTAACGTAATAATAAGTGTCGGTATTAGGGCTAATATCTGTGCGTGGAGGTGACCACAGGGGTGTCGTAGGGAGTCAGTTTGAGGACGCGGCAGCCTGTCTGTGTCCTGGCCATGTTGTCCTGGGTTACCGAGCTCAGAGCGAGGCCAAGAAGCTGGTGCCGGACCAGAGTCACCAAAGTATCTCTGGCCAGACGGAACCGGTGGGTCAAGACGTTGTACAAGTATTCGTTTGGCAAAACGTCGGCTACGTCCGCGTCCGTCTGTCTGTCTGTCTGTCTGTCTCTCTCTCTGTGTCTCTCTTCTCTCCTTCTCCCCCCTCTCTTTCTCGTCCGCTTCTCTCCGTCTGTCTGTCTCTGTCCGTCCGTCTGTCTGCCTGTCTCTCTCGCTCTCGCTCTCGCTCTCTCGTCTCTCTCTCTCTCTCTCTCTCTCTCTTTCCCACCCCTCCCCCTCTTTTCTCGTCCCTCTCTCTTGTCTCAGTCTCTGTCTGTCTGTCGTCTGTCTGTCTGTCTCCTGTCTGTCTGTCTGTCTGTCTGTCTGTCTGTCTGTCTCTCTCTCTCTCTCTCTCTCTCTCTCTCTCTCTCTCCCCTCCACCCCCTCTCTTTCTCGTCCGCCTCTCTCTGTCTCTGTCTGTCTGTCTGCCTCTCTCCTCTTCTCCCTCTCTCTCTCCCTCCTCTCCCCCTCTTTCTCGTCCGCCTCTCTCTGTCTGTGTGTGTGTTGTTGGGCTGCCCTCTCGGGTAAAGTGGGCGGCCTTTACTTCCTATTCCTTCACGTGAGTCCCCACACCTTGTTTCTGTCCATCTCGCCAAACTGTGAGTGACAGATGCGATTAGCCAACCAGGACACACAGACGAGACACACCTTTCCACCTCTCTTTCGATACTCCAGCAACTCGTTTGCTTTTCCATCGAGGAATGAAGCACGTGACTTGATAGAAAATTCTGCGAAAAAACTAAAGGCGTCAGGTTTCTTAAACGATGGAACGAATAGTAAGCGATAGCTGCAATTTGTTCTAAAGTGATCGATTTGCATCCGGCTTTCCAAGGGCTCAGTCTTCTTCATAAGATCGATCAAAATGTTGACTGTCGGACCTCTGTCAGTTTTGTACTGGCTGCGATACCAGAGTACCCCTTTCTAGACTGACTTGAGAAAGCGTATATATCTTTGAGAAAAGGTTCTGAGTTTGTGTTTTACCCACTTCTTACGACTGTTTTGTTGTTGTTGTTTTTTTGTTTTGTTTTTAAATCTGAAAACATATGTTTTTAACATGGACATATTTTTAACAGATATTGTATATCGACAAAATGTGTAACGCCCTGAGATAACCGTAATGGTTGACTGGGCGTAAAACACCAAATTACTTACTTATCCCCTTCCTCCCCCACCTCCTTTCCATTAAAAAACAAAAATTCTCCCTTTTTTTTCTTTCTTTTTTTCTTTTGTCTTTTTTCTCGAAATCGTTTGGGAAAATCTTCACCATGTTGACGTAATGCTGTTTGGAAAATATGACGATATCGAAAAGAGTTTGTGTCACTCTCGCCCTTTTCTCGGCTAGCCAGTCAGCCGTTAGCAGACGACAACTCTGGGCGGGCATGCGCACTAGAGACCTATAAATGGCAGTTCCCCTGTCAACACGTACGGCCTCTCGGATTACTGTACGCGGTTGCAACAGTAAGTAGCTGTGACTTTTGTTGTCTAACCAACGACACAGAAAACCGCTCTGTATTTTTGCTGTAGTGATGGCTGGTAGGGCTTACAGAACTCCTAAATGTCAGCCGGTAAGTCTTTGACACACGTGGGCGTCGCCTCACTTTTGTGGGGCCATGCGGCAGACTGAGTGCGTCACTGAGTGGGCGCGGCTATCTCTCTCCTGGCAACAGGTTAATTAACCAGTCGCCAGGACACGCCCAGTGCTCAGATTAACCGACACATTTATAATTAGGAAGCTTGGCGGTGAAGAATCGATCTATGTGATGATATTTCGATCTTATTTGCCGTATCAAACACATTGTGGGAAGCGGCATTGCAAATGATGTAATATATTATGAATATGTAATATATTATGAAGAAACGTCAAGGGAGGAAGTGAATGACGTACAGTCTGACGCGCGTCTTCTTTCTGACGGCAGTTTGAGAGAATTGTTTTGAAACAACATGATCGCATAGTATTATTATTATTATTACTGAGTAATTTCTCCACACTTCTAAGTGGTTTACGGGACGGTACGATTATTAGCCCACTTTCAAGTGGATTTGGGTAGGCTACTGTAAGTTAGAGTTCACAGCCCCCAAACACGTGTTTTCACCATTGCTGGTGAAGATCGGTGAGGATCTGGACAGGCCTTTAACTCCCTTAGTTTGTCGAAGGATTAGCTAAAGGTGTGTCAGGTCTGCGTGCGCTGATTGGCTAATCGCTAATGTCAGCCATACTTTGGCGGCTGGTTAAATTACTACCAGTGCGCGTTCTTTCTCTCCATCTCAAACCTTGCGTAGGGCTGGCTGTGTATTCTCGGACCCGCACACACACACACACACACACGCACACGCACGCACACACACACACGCACGCACGCACGCACGCACGCACGAACGCACGAACGTACGCACGAACGCACACACACACATATACACACACACTCACACACACACACGTACACACACACACACACACACACACACACACACACACACACACACACCACACACACACACACACATGACGCACGCACGCACGCACACGCACACGCACGCACGCACGCACGCACAAGTATCCTAATTCACAGCACTTCACATCACATATAAATTCTGAAACCACACCAGCTACATCATGCATCACATCAATTAATTCAAACCTACACCTGCTACACGCATCCAGTCAGAGTATTGGCGAGAGAGAGTCAGTAGGGGTTGCGGGTACAGAGCACGAGTGGGGAGAGGGAGCTGAGAGAGAGAGAGGGGGAGAGAGAGGGGGAGAGAGAGAGATGGGGGGGAGAGAGAGGGGGGGAGAGAGAGGGGGGAGAGAGAGGAGGAGAGAGGGAGAGAGGGGAGAGAGAGAGGGGGAGAGAGAGGAGGGGGGAGAGAGGGAGAAGAGGGGGAGAGAGAGAGGGGAGAAGAGAGAGGGGGGAGAGAGAGGAAGGGGGGAGAGAGAGAGGGGAGAGAGAGGGGAGAGAGAGAGGGGGAGAGAGGGGGAGAGAGAGGAGAGGAGGGAGAAGGAGAGAGAGGGGGAGGGGGAGGGTGGAGGAGAGAGGGGGGAGAGGGGGAGAGAGGGGAGAAGGGGAGAGAGGGAAGGGGGAGAAAGAGTGGGGGGGAGGATGGGTGTGGGGTGTGTGGGGTGGGAGAGAGAGAGAGAGAGAGAGAGAGTCGGGTGGAAGTGGAGTGATATCGAAAACCGCTGACTTGGCTTCAAGTCGACATCAGTCTCTTTCTGCCGCCGATGGGTATACTGTCACCTCACACATCTGTGCGCAAGTCGTTTTCCGTCGCGTTGACTTTGTTACACCCCCCCCCCCCCCCCCCCCCCCACCACCACCACCACCACCACCACCTCACTCCCCTGCCCCCCTTCCCCCTTCCTGTTCCCCACCCATCTCCAACCTCACGTGCAAAATCAATGCAGCTTTTTTTTTGCGGTTGGAATTTCTGAGCCTTAGGGATGCGACTTTGTGCCGACTAATCCCCGTCCTCTCAACGCGCTGTGAAATCGTACCGATCGCTGGCCTACCGGAGGCGCCAGAGCGTGCAGTGATGCGCATAGATTTATCCTTCTTGCCTTCATTCTCACCTCGCGCTGTCTCTGTCTGTCTGTCCGTCTGTCTGTCTCTGTGCATCTCTTTCTCCCTCTCTCATTTTTCCACCTCTCTCTCCTTTCTGTGCCTCTTTGTGTCTCTCTCTCTCTCTCTCTGTCTCTTTCTGTCTCTGTCTGTCTGTCTGTCTGTCTGTCTGTCTGTCTGTCTGTCTCTCTCTCTCTCTCTCTCTCTCTCTCTCTCTCTCTCTCTCTCTGTCTCTCTGTCTCTGTCTGTCTGTCTGTCTGTGTCTGTGTCTCTGTCTCTCTGTCTCTCTCTCTCTCTCCCGCCTGTGTGTCTCTCTGTGCGTCTCTCTGTCTCTGTCTCTCTCTCCCCCCCCCCCCCCCCCCCCCCCCCCCCAAGGACCCCGGTTGTTGTGTGTTGGGGGTCGATACTTGTTGATCAAGCCGAACGCTTTAAAACGCGCCGAGTCCGACGACCTTTTCATTATTTTGTCTTCTTTTGTTTGGCGGCTAGACTGTCACGAGTGTTTCGTTTTGTGTCACGAGTGTTTCGTTTTGTGTCACGAGTGTTTCGTTTTGTGTCACGAGTGTTTCGTTTTGTGTGTGTTACTGCTTGTACGCGTGACGCTGCAGTGACAAAGGGACTTAACTCGGTAAACGGCGGCAGTGTTGATGAAGGGAAAAGGAGATCAGAGAGCAGACAGCGGGCCCACGAAGAAGGAACGTTTTATGTAAATGACGAGCCAGAAGGCAAATTTCTCTACACAGAGACTGTAAAGTTGTATCGTAGTTGCTGTATTGTAAGGGGAGGCAGGTGACGTCAGCAGCGGACAGCACAGGCAACACATAAAGTGTCGGGTCTCAGTAGCCAGAAATGGACCCGGTACGTAAAATTCACGCGCCCTCCGACCCTAAAGCGAGAAGCTGTTGAAAAATTCCGAAACCTAATTTGAAATGGTTTGGTGAGCGCTCGTTCAGTTTCGCCCCTCCGTCTGTCTGGAATTGGCTGCCTGCCAGTCTGCGAGATCTCCACCACTGTGTCTGAGTTCAGATCCCAGCCCAAGACTTTCCTCTGTAGACGGGCCTTTTCACAGACCTAGACAGACCGCTCCTGTGACAATAGGTCGTGTGTATGTCAACGTGTCAACCTATGTGAGTGAACGGTGCATGCTGTTGCACTGATTAGTTGTTTTACGAAAAGATCAGCGCTCTTTAAGAGCCGTCCATCATCGTCATCGTCATCATCATCATCGTCGTCGTCGTCGTCATCATAATCATCATCATCATCGTCGTCGTCGTCATCAGTACCAGTGTGAGCCAACAGTTGACGTTCAGTACAAAGTCCAAGGAAGCCAACAATTGACATTCAGTACAGATGTCAGTCCAAGGAAGCCAACAATTGACATTCAGTACAGATGTCAGTCCAAGGAAGCCAACAGTTGAAATTCAGTACAGATGTTAGTCCAAGGAAGCCAACAATTGACATTCAGTACAGATGTCAGTCCAATGAAGCCAGCAATTGACATTCAGTACAGATGTCAGTCCAAGGAAGCCAACAATTGACGTACAGTACAGATGTCAGTCCAAGGAAGCCAACAATTGACATTCAGTACAGATATTAGTCCAAGGATGCCAACAATTGACATTCAGCACAAGTGTCACTTCAGAGTAGCCGATAACTGACATTCAACACAAGTGTCAGTCCAACAAGAATCAACATTTGACATTCAGTACAAGTGTCAGTCCAACAAGAGAACGAAGGGATCGTAGACCGTGGAGTTTTGAAGATATGACATTGGATTGGCAGCAGATGAGTTGTCAAGATATGACATTGTTTTGACAGCAGTGGAGTTGTCAAGATGTGACATTGTTTTGGCAGCAGTAGAGTTGCCAAGATGTGACATTGTTTTGACAGCAGTGGAGTTGTCAAGATGTAACATTGTTTTGACAGAAGAGGAGTTGTCAAGATGTGACATTGTTTTGGCAGCAGTAGAGTTGTCAAGATATGACATTGGATTGGCAGCAGATGAGTTGTCAAGATATGACATCGTTCTGGCGGCAGAGGAGTTGTCAAGATATGACACTGTTTTGGCAGCGGGGGTTAGGAGTTTGTCAAGATACCAAAACATTGGATACGGGCAGCAGATGAGTTGAAAAAAATAGGGGGGGAATTTTCCGTTTTTGGCCGGCAGGGGTTGTGAAGCCCTTTTTGGGTCACAGAGGAAACGAATTTGGAATGGTTGCTGCCGTTGTGTAAACGGGACTCGAAACGGCGTTGAGTCAAGATACCGGGCAAAAAGGTGCTGTTCTTAAACGAATGGCCCGGTTTGTTTCCTGTTCTTGGATGCTGTGGGGGGGGGTGAAGAGATTGACAGTCGAAAGTAGCAGTGTTGGAAGTGTTGCGTGAGAGTCTGTGTGAGGGTGTTTTTGTTTTGCGTGTGAGTACATCCTTTGAGTGTCAGGAGAAAAGGTGTGTTCTTCGTTGGCCGTTTGTTTGTGTGTGGTAGTGAGTGATGGGGAGTGAGTGAAGGTGGAGAGAGTGTGTGTGTGTGTGGTGTGTGTGTTGTGTGTGTGTGTGTGTGTGTTTGTGTGTGTGTGTGTGGGGTGTGTGTGTGTGTGGTGTGGGGGTGTGTGTGTGTGGGTGTTTTTGTGTGGTGGGGGAGTGAGAGAGTGGGGTGTGTGTGGGTGTTGTGTGTGTGTGGTGTGTGTGTGTGTGTGTGGTGTGTGTGTGTGGTGAGTGAGTGAGAGAGTGTTTGTGTGCGTGTCGTGTTGTGAGTGGGTGTGTGTGTTGTGTGTGTGTGTGTGAGAGAGAGAGAGAGAGAGAGAGGGAGGAGTGTGTGTGTGGTGTGTGTGTGTGTGTGTGTGTGTGTGTGTGTGTGTGTGAGAGAGAGAGAGAGAGAGAGAGAGAGAGAGAGAGAGAGTGTGTGTGTGTGTGTGTGTGTGTGTGTGTTGTGTGTGTGTGTGTGTGTGCTCCTCAGTAATTTTACTTTTAAATGTCTTGCTTGTTTTCGCCACGCCAACGGACGAGCGCTGGCCATGGAGGAGACGATAGTTATTTAGATCAGCAGCAAGCCAGGCGACATCTTCAGTATGCCGTAAAGTAGGCTGGCTTAGGCACCGACATATCATCAATTTGGCCGCTCCGTCCAGGGGCGACAATTACGCTGTCATGTTGCAGCCAGCGGGCAGATAATCAGCGTGGGTCGATAAGCAGGGTGGGGGTGGGGGTCAGCCCCTCTGTTTGTTGTTCCCCCGTGTGTACCAGGAGGATGTGTTTTCAGACACTGTCGAGGGAGTTCTAAACACCGCTGTTTTAGCCAGCGCTTGCTGTGTTTATAGGAAGTGTAAGAGGGGATATCACACTGTTTATTGGAACGAAAAGGCGAGAGAGGTAGGATACTGTCTGTTCATCGGAAGTAAAGGGTAAGGGAGGTAGGATACTGTCTGTTCATTGGAACAAAAGGGTGACAGGATACTGTCTGTTCATTGGAACAAAAGGGTGGCATGATACTGTCTGTTCGTTGGAACAAAAGGGTGGCAGGATACTGTCTATTCATTGGAACAAAAGGGTGGCAGGATACTATCTTTTCATCGAAGGTAAAGGGTAAGAGAGGCAGGAAACTGTTCATTGAAACGAAAAGGCGAGAGAGTGCGGATACTGTCTTTTCATCGAAAGTAAAGGGTAAGAGAGGCAGGCAGCTGTCTGTTCATTGGAACAAAAAGACGAGAGAGGTCGGGTCCTGTCTTTTCGTCTGAACAAAAGGGGAAGAGAAGCAGGATATTGTCTGTTCACAGGAACTGTAGGGTAAGAGCGGTAGGATACTGTCTGTCATTGGAGCATAAGGGTAAGAGAAGCAGGATATTGTCTGTTCACAAGAACTATAGGGTAAGAGCGATAGGATACTGTCTGTTCATTGGAGATAAAGGGCAAGAGAGGTAGGATACGTTGCAACTAAAGGCAAGGGTAAGGTGTTTGGATACTGTTCATTGGAAGTAAAGGGCAAGAGATGAAGGTGGGTTGAAAGGGTAAGACAGAATAATTATTCTGCCCGTTTGTGGGAACGAAAAGACAAGAGAGGATATACTGTTTGTTCATTGGGACGAAAGGGCAAGAGAGGATAATTATGCTGTTCGTTCACAGGAACGAAAGGGTGAAAGAGATAGCTAGAATACTGTTTTTTTCTTCTTCATTAAAACGAAACTGAATAGAAACAGGCACCAAAACGTGTGTTACTGTGCACTGATTGTTGTTTTTAACGTTGTAACAGTGAATTGAACAAACGTGTGATTTAGTGACTTGTTTTTCGAACTAATGTCGAAGAACATTGACTGTGGGATTCATACTGAGGTAACCCTATGCAGTTGACGAGATGGTAAGTAAGTAAGTTGGTGTTTTACGCCCAGTCAGCCAGTGCGGCGGTTATATCAGGGCGATGACGAGACGATGAAATCCAAGAACTAACTAACATGTGAAAAGGTGACTACAGGGTGTTTCACGTGCACGACGGTCTTATTGCGCGCTGTGTACACGGGGTCGTGACAGACACGAGGTGTTTGCACAAGCGGCGGGTCGGGAGAAGTGAAAAGCCCGTGAAGGTTATAAGGCTGTGGTTGCGAGTCGGTCCAAAAAATAGTGAGCCCATTTGGCCTAGCGGTATGGCGTTAGGCTGGTAAACAGAGGGACCTCGGTTCGAATTTGCTTCGGCTCTCCTTTCACTTCAAAAGTTGTGGTCTGTGGATACTGTCTTGTGACTGTGTCCCTCACAATTAATGAAACATTAAAATGGCTCTCATCGCTGCCCACCTGAATGCAGAAGTCATTCTGGTGGTGACAGTGTAGCGATAGGTATATTATCTCCCTCTCCCCCACCTCCCCCCTTCTCCCCGTCCCAAATAAGCCTTATGGTTTCTGTGGACGTTAAGCACCAGGTTAACTTAATCGGTCCAACCAAGAGCTCAGGAGCTGTGTGAAAGTGGAGGTGGCCGTCCTGGGCTCCCCGTCCCTAATAGTCCGTACGGTCTCTGTGGACGTAAAGCAACACTGAACTTGAACGAGCTCAGGAGCTGTGTGAAAGTGGATGTGGCCGTCGTGGACTCCCCGTCCCTAATAATCCGTACGGTCTCTGTGGACGTAAAGCAACTTGAACGAGCCATTCAGAGCTCAGGAGCTGTGAGAAAGTCGAGGTCACCGTCGTGGACTCCCCGTCCCTAATAATCCGTACGGTCTCTGTGGACGTAAAGCAACACTGAGGTTGAGCGGTCCAAGCCCGTGTCTGCCCTGTGCGTGGTTTAGAATCGTCCTCTGTGGGACCGCGCGTTGGGGGTGCGAGCGCTGTCCTCTCTGCGGAAACCCGGAGCTTTCGAAGGCGGCCTCTTTCAGCTGTGCCTCGTGTAGGTCAGAATGTAGCCTTGCCTGCTTCGCCTGCTGCCAAGAATTATGCTTTCTCGACTTCTGCCTTCCTGGTTCATTCCCCTTTATTCCCATTCTCTCTCCCTCCCTCCCCCCCCCCCCCTCCTCCCCTCTCTCTCTCTCTCTCTCAGTCACACACGCACGCACACACGCACGCGCGAGCGCACACACACATGCTTCGTTGCTATAAAGTTGTTGTTTTTATCAAGCCTGCTATTGTTTTGAATTTTTCGATTTGTTATTGTTGTTTTATGCATGTAGCATATTTGCTGAATTTCTTCAGTGAGTGCATTAAGCTGCATTGTATGAAAGCCCGAAAAGGCATCACGCAAACAAGTGTGAATGAGGACGCGAAAGAATAGTGCAGAGGATGGATTCATTGGAATGAACCCCCCATGATGACGTTCTGGGCAAAAACAACGACAACAAAACAGCAACAGAACTGCTTCATTTCCTCCCAGTTTTCAAGCCTGCAAAGGGACGTGCTGTGGTTTTTGACATGCGATGTGATCAATCTTTGATTCGCTGGCACCGACAGGGACTCTCCAGGAAACGCAGGCACAACAGCACCTCCCTCTCCTACAGGAAGAGACGAACCTACCCTCGCCAACAAAGAACCCGTAACTCCTCCCCTCTCCAACACCCCGCTTGTCCAACGGAAACACAAACTCTCACGTGCAGGGTCCTCTTACTAGCTGGTGTTCGACTGAGGAGATGCGAAGTTGGGTTTGGTTAAACGGGTTTAACGTCGAGTTGTCTCCGAAGGTGTACTGGCGGGGACTGAAATCCCAGGGGATGTGGGGTGTGAGGGTGGAGGGGGGGGGGTGGAGGGAGGGAACAATACCTAACGCTATACACTGTCACCACCAGAATGAATTCTGCATTAAGATAGGCATCGATGAGAGCCATCTTAATGTTTCAAAGTCACAAGACACTGCGCACAAATCGCAAGCAGTTTTTGAAGAGAAAAGAGAGCCGAAATGGAATCGAACCGAGGTCCTTCTGCTTACCAGCCTAACGCCTTACCGCTAGGCCAAACCGGCTCATTAGGAAATCGGAAGTCAGTCGTTGTTCCACTACATTTACAGGTGTTTGATAGAGTACGTGGTGTAAACGTTGCACAAAATTATGTATGGATGTTTGGTATAGTACGTGGTGTAAACGTTGCACATATATGTCTGGATGTCTGGTAAGAGTACGTGGTGTAAACATTGCATATAGGTATGGATATCTGGTAGAGTACGTGGTGACGTTGCACATATGTATGGATGTTTGGTAGAGTACGTGGTGACGTTGCACATATGTATGGGTGTTTGGTAGAGTACGTTGTGTAAACGTTGCACATATGTATGGATGTTTGGTAGAGTACGTGGTGACGTTGCGCATATGTATGGATGTCTGGTAGAGTACGTGGTGACGTTGCACATATGTATGGATGTTTGGTAGAGTACGTGGTGTAAACGTTGCACATATGTATGGATGTTTGGTAGAGTACGTGTTGTAAACGTTGCACATATGTCTGGATGTCTGGTGGTGACGTTGCACATATGTTTGGATGTCTGGTAGAGTACGTGGTGTAAACGTTGCACATATGTATGGATGTCTGGTAGAGTACGTGGTGACGTTGCACATATGTCTGGATGTCTGGTAGAGTACGTATGGATGTCTGGTAGAGTACGTATGGATGTCTGGTAGAGTACGTGTTGTAAACGTTGCGCATATACTTATAGATGTAGCGGTATAGTAGATTTATATAGTAGTATAGCAGATTTATATAGTGTGTATTGCCAGTTAAGTGTCAAATAAAAATACACATGGAATGAGGCACGGTGCTGACATCGTAATTCTTTTACCCAACGTAATAAAGTGCTGTGTAAACAGACGGTCTTTAAAGAGAAATAACCCCATGGAAACAATGGCTTTGGAAACGGTCGCTTTATTTCTTCCCGAAAACACTCGCGGAATGTTAATATTTCTCACACCCTCAGTTTCCTAAATCCTTAAAGAGAAATAACCCCACGGAAACAACGGCTTTGGAAACGGTCGCTTTATTTCTTCCCGAAAGCAGTGGCGGAATGTTAATATTTCTCACACCCTCGGTTTCCTAGACCGCCTTGTTAGTGTGTGCAAACATCAGTTTTCCATTAGCATACGGGAGAACAAACCGCTTTTTTCCGTTGTGGTGGCTGCCGTGCAGTTACAAGTTCTGATCAATATTCCTTATTCCTCTGGTTCCTGCTCGTTTTCCTGATACGGTGTTCAATTCTGGTTTGTCAGACTTGCTCGATATATCTTGGTCGTGGATGTCGTCCTCACGATGTCTGGATCCTCGGGGACTCAGCGGACTATTGTGGTGGATTGCCCTTTGTGTGATGGTAGGGCGCATATGGAGTTGTTACGTTGTTTTCTCTCCTGATCTGCTGCCTTTGGAAACGGTGGCGATACACGCTCGGGCTGTTGTCTCTCTGTCTCTGCTCTTCTTGTTCGTCTCGTATTATGATCTTCTCCTCTCTCTCTTCTCTCTCTCCTCTCTTCTCTCCTCTCTCTCTCTCTCCTCCCTCTCTCTCTCCTCCTCTGCTCTCTCCTCCTCTCTCTCCCTCCCTCTGTCATCTCTCCCTCTTCTCTCTCCTCTCTCTCTCTCTCTCCCCCTCCTCTCTCCTCTCCTCTGTCTCTCTCCTCCCTCTGCTCTCCTCCTCTCTCTCTCTCCACTGTCTCTCTCCCTCCCCTTCTCTCTCATCCCTCTGTCTCTCTCTCTCCTCGTCTCTCTCTCCCTCTTCTCTCTCCTCCTCTCTGTCTCTGGCTCGACTCACTGTCTCTCTCCTCCCTCTGTTCTCCTCCTCTGTCTCTCTCCCTCCTCTGTCTCTCTCCCTCCCTCGTCTCTCTCCCTCCCACTTCTCTCTCCTCCTCTTCTTTCCACTCTACTTCTTCTCTCTCCCTCTCTTTCTCTCTCTCCCCCTCTCTCGTCTCTCTCTCCTCCTCTGTCTCTCTCCTCTGTCTCTCCCCCATCCGTGACATGTCCTCTGCTCTCCTGTGTACTCTCCTCTGTCATTCTCTGTAGTCCTCCCTTTTCTGCTAACTCTCTTCACTCATAGAGAATCTACAAGTTCTCTCAATCCACTGTCTCTCTCCTCCCTCTTCTCTCTCCTCTTGTCTCTCTCCATCACATGTCTTTCTCCTCCTCCTCTTCTCTCTCCTTCTCCCCATGTCTTCTCCCCTCAATCGATCCTCTCCCTCCCTCCCCACTGTCTCTCTCCCTCCCTTGATCTTCTCCCTTCCCTCTCTCTCTCCCTCTGTCTCTCTCCTCCCTCTGTTCTTCCCTCCTGTCTCTCTCCCTCCCTCTGTCTCTCTCCCTCCTCTGCCTCTCCTCCCTCCCCTCTCTCCTCCCCTTCTCCTCCCTCCCTTTCTCCCTCTTTCTCTCCTCCTCTGTCTTTTAATTTCTCTCTCCTCCTAAACACCTTGCGTTCCTAGTCTCTGGTGCCCCCTTGTACCTCTCCGTGTTGTTGTTTTTTCCCTCTGTCTCTCTCCATGAGCTCATGTCGTTCTTCTCGTGTCTCTGCAATCCAGCTGAACTCGTGTGTTTCTGTTTTGTACTGTGACGGCCAGTAAAAGCACGTTTGGTGTTGCTAGTCTCGGGTGGGTTTGCCGAGTTGTCCAGTTTTTGTTTTTTTTTGCGTACTGTGCCAAGATCCAGTGAAGCTAATGTGTTTTTGTCGTGTGCTGTGCCGAGATCCAGTGAAGCTAGTGTGTTTCTGTTGTGTACTGTACCGAGATCCAGTGAAGCAAATGTGTTTTTGTCGTGTGCTGTGCCGAGATCCAGTGAACCTAATATGTTTCTGTTGTGTGCTGTGCCGAGATCCAGTGAAACTAATGTGTTTCTGTTGTGTGCTGTGCCGAAATCCAGTGAAGCTAATGTGTTTTCGTTGTGTGCTGTGCCGAGATCCAGTGAAACTAATGTGTTTCTGTTGTGTGCTGTGCAGAGATCTGAGGGTGACGACCAGGAGCGAGAGAAACAGAGGAGGGAACTAGAGGCAGCCAACGACATCCTCCACAAAGAGATCGAGAAGCTTGAACAAGCTCTCAAGTACACAGAGGGATTGGTGAGTGAACTGGCGGGCTCTTTAGCTGACTGGTGAAATGGCTGGTAGGGTTTATGGCTGGCTGATTGATTGGCTGACCCACCCTGCTGTCTTCACAGTGCAGACACCCAGCTGACCTCACAGCTCAGACACCCAGCTGACTCAAAGTTTAGACACCCAGCTGACTCAAAGTTTAGACACTCAGCTGACCTCAAGGTTCAGACACCCGGCTGACCTCACAGCTCAGACTAGACACTCAGCTGACCTCAAGGTTCAGACACCCGGCTGACCTCATAGCTCAGACTAGACACTCAGCTGACCTCAAGGTTTAGACACCCGGCTGACCTCACAGCTCAGACTAGACACTCAGCTGACCTCAAGGTTCAGACACCCGGTTGACCTCACAGCTCAGACTAGGTTGACACTTAGCTGTCCCAAAGGCTCAGGCAGATGGGGAGAAGTTGAGAAGAGTGCTGAAGAGGGAATGGAAGGACAAACCGTTAGAAACTGGAGATTCAAGAAAAAGTGTTACTGGAAGCAAATGGAAAAGAAAAGAAAGGAAGATGTATTCTTCTTCCTGTCAAAGATTGGTCTGTCAGAGCCTTCAAGTCCTGCAGGGGATTTAGAAGTAGCAGAAGAAGAGAAAATGGTGTTGATGATGATGATGATGATGGTGCTGCAGAGTACCTGGATTCAGTGTATTAGTTACCGACTGATAGACGTACTGTTGGCTGGTTACTTACCGGGCGTTTAATGCCCTGCCTAGCCGGCTTGGAAGACCAGGTGAGGGTGGTGAACACAGTTCACCCTGTTGCTGAGAGAAAGCGAAGGCCACTGCGGGATCGATGGAGGCGACAGAAGTGAGGGACATTGTCAGGGTGGAGGGTGGAGTCTGGAGGGTGTGGAGGGCACTTGTCTGGGAGTAAGTAGCAGAGTCTTCTCGCGGTCTGGCGCTGGAGGAGGATGGGGCGGAGCTGTGCACTGGCCTGTGAAGTGGGCAGTGGCTTGAGAGAGGGAGCTGGAGGCTGAACTAAGACGGGGGATTTGGAGGCCTCGGGAGTGCTGCTAAGGATAAATCTGTGAAACGATTCAAGAGAGAGTGGCTATTTCAGCAGTACCCACGGTAGACTGACTAATGATAAAGTAGACAGACTTACAAACAGCCCTTTTTATTAACTCCACTTGGGGTGCAGGGGTTTGTACACGCACACACACACACACACACACACACACACACACACACACACACACCAACCACACACACACCACACACTCACACACACACACACACACACACCACACACACACACACACACAAACAAACACACTCACTCATTCACCTCACACACACACACACACACACCCCACACACACACACACACAAAACACACACACACAACACACACACACACACACACACACACAACACACACTCACTCATTCACTCACACACACACACACACACACACACACACACACACACACACACACACACACGCAAAATAGCTGAACAACAGAAAAACCAGTTGGTGGCTTGGTCCTCTGGTTTTAACACAGATTGTGTATAGTGTATAATTATAATATGTATATGGTTTTCTGCTCATTCTGCGCGAGCATGTGTGAGATTAGTTTTTCAAACTTTGATATAGTTTCTCGACAGCTGAATGCTGAGGTAAAGTTTAAGTGAGATGGATGTACATTGTTATTTTCATGGATGTCCTCAATTACAGATTGACTGAAAGATATGAATGTTCTGTATGTTTTTTATTTCATGAGAAAAAAAGTGTGTGCTTTTTTTGTAATATTGTGGATTATGTGGATTTTGATAGATGATGCACTTTAACACTTGTATTTATTTTATGTATTATTTTAACACTTGTATTGTGTATTTTTTTTAACACTTGTGTTATGTATTTTTTTTTGACAGAAGGAGAACCTCTCACAAAAAAGCCAAGAGTGTGAAGCATTAACCTCTGACCTCACCCACTTAAAGGAACAGCAGGCACAGTTGGTAGGTACTGCTCACCTGATGATAGACCGGTGCTATTGTGACAGTCATTTATTTATCTTTTTATGTAATAATAATAATAATACATAAATTTTCTATTCCCTGTTGAGCAAGCTGAGCACAGTTGTTCACATAAACGTACATAATGTATACTGTTTACATTTACTGACATGTCATATACAAGCAATCGCATAATACATACGTAATAAATGACACTAATATAAAACAGGTACTTGTAAAATGGTGCATAAAATAACTATTACACACACACACACACACACACACACACACACACACACACACACATACCTCCCTTTCTTTCTCTCTCTCTCTCCCTCTCTATCTCTCTACCCCTCTTTTGCTCTCACATGCACACATACTCCCCCCCCCACACACACACACACATACACACACATGATTAATGGCTGGCCAACAATTCGGGACATCCCAGATGGACAGGCCACAGCAGCTCCAGAGACGGTGCGGTGCTGTCAGTTTGGGGTGCATTGGGGAGTACTACCGGTCTTACTCCTTGTATGGGAGTGTTTTAGGGCACGCCTGTAATTGTGGGGCATTGGGGAGTGCTACCGGTCTTACTCCTTGTATGGGAGTGTTTTAGGGCACGCCTGTAATTGTGGGGCATTGGGGAGTACTACCGGTCTTACTCCTTGTATGGGAGTGTTTTAGGGCACGCCTGTAATTGTGGGGCATTGGGGAGTGCTACCGGTCTTACTCCTTGTATGGGAGTGTTTTAGGGCACGCCTGTAATTGTGGGGCATTGGGGAGTGCTACCGGTCTTACTGCTTGTATGGGAGTGTTTTAGGGCACGCCTGTAATTGTGGGGCATTGGGGAGTGTACGGTCTTACTGCTTGTATGGGAGTGTTTTAGGGCACGCCTGTAATTGTGGGGCATTGGGGAGTGCTACCAGTTTTACTCCTTGTATGGGAGTGTTTTAGGGCACGCCTATAGTTGTGGGGTATTGGGGAGTGCTGTCAGTCTTACTCCATGTGTGGGAGTGTTTTAGGGCGCACATATAATTGTGGTGCATTGGGAGTGCTATGAGTCTTACTCCATGTATGGGAATGTTTTCAGGCGCAGCCTATTGTGGTGCATTGGGGAGTGCTATCAGTCTTACCCCATGTATGGGAGTGTTTTAGGCGCAGCCTATTGTGTGTTGGGGAGTGCTAACAGTCTTGCTCCATGTATGGGGGTGTTCTGGGTGCAACCTATTGTGTGATGGGGAGTGCTGTCAGTTACTCCATGTACGCTCCCTAGTGCACTCCCACCAATCAAAGAGATGTGGGGCTTCAGCCTTTCCCTGACGCTCCCCTAGCGCACTCCCAACCTCACTGTGTATTGGCTCGGTGCTTGTGGGACAGCTGTACCAAGGGAGGCAACGCTGAATACAGGCCCTTGTTCAGGGCACTGGTTGCTGTCCGGCATTGGTCAGTGCAGATGCCTTTTCCTTCAAGCCTTTTCCTTCAAGCTGTTAGTGTTGGCCAGGTTGGCTGCTCGTGCCATTGTTGTAGCTGGCTTTTTCCCAAGGAGAAGCAGCTTACCTGGGAAAAATTCCATGTGGATAGTTAGTCAGGCCTTGGATTTTTACGTCCTGTTAAGCACACACAGTCACACCCACACTCCAACCATCACTTTCCGGCACCTTCCTCCAAACTCTGCCAGATTTAGTTACACCACTGAAGGGGCACGCTTTATCTCCGCGCAGCTGTCCAGCGACCCGGTCAGCGCCCTCCGAAAGGTTCAGGTACTAATAATGACTGTAGAAGTAACCTAGCGCCAAAGCACACACGTAACGTTAGACGCATCAACCCTGGGTAAAAAAAAAAGAAGAGTTCCATCTCAATTCAAACGATTGTGGTTTTATTTGCACTGGTGTAAACTTTGTTGGCGCCTATAAATGACATGCCTTGTTTTATTTGAGTTGTTTGTAACAAACTTACTACTGTTTGAGCACCAACGAAAAACTGCTCGTTAGCTGACAGTTTTCTGGACCCTATGGCGTAACTAAATACGGCAGTGGTTGAAGGAAGGATGTCGTAAACCAGTGCTTGGAGTTTGAGTCACACCAAGACCAAAACTTTTGGACAACAAGATCAGCAAACCTACAAGCAGATACAAACATTCAGTGCTAGAAGTTGAGAGTTGAGACCAGTGAGGGTTGGTGTTTAGTGTCACAGTGTGGAATCAGTTACCTGTCTTGAGGGAGTGCTGCACCTTCAGGATCAAAGGGCTCCTCCGACTGCAGATGTAAAGGTGGTGGCAGATGAAGCACTGATTGCTTCTTCACAGTTGATTCCTGTCACATGCTGCATGGACAACAAAAAAGAAGAAGAAGAAAAGAAAAAAAAGGAGTTTTGAAACTGATCAGCCTTGTTTGCAGGCACAATGAATCTTCTGGTGTTGGTGGCAGATTGTTTGATGATCAGATTCTCAGAGTTGCAGCAGCTGGCGTAGGTTTGCTGCCTTGATTTTTCCCAACTTTTGTTGAGTTGGGTTAGGAACTGTTCTGCTGGCAGAGCTGGCGCCTGTCCCACAACCATATTTAACAGTGTGGAAAGGCAGCTGGCTCTGTGTCGTTTCTGGTATTGACAAGAGTTGTTCAGATCAAGTGTCAAAAGTGAATGAATTGAATTAGGATAAATAAACAGGTACACAAAATGTTAACAAGTACAGAGATACAGTGTTGCCTTCACAAAGGCTTGATCTGCTGCAGCATAGGCCTCCACCTTCATTTTTAGCTTTAATTTCCACCCCAAAGCCAGTGCTAATCATGGTGTGTGTGCCCATGGTAGTTGTCCGTCTGTCACATGGGAGGTAACCCTGACAGTCCTCAGCCGACCACTGGCCTAACAAGGAGCAGGGTTTGGCAGGCTTGGTGGTAGCCTGCTCAGCTGGTGAAGTGACCCACATTCAACTTCCTTCAGCTCACCTTTCTCTCCAGACTTCTGACTTACTAACCCCTTCACTGCCCCAGCCTGTAAAATTTCCAGGCTGAAAGATGAACGGACGTGCCTGTGAACAGTATATTTTCCGGTCGTATAACACATCTACTTACGCGTTTTGATGAAAATCCTTCCACGTGCCAGTGCCAAAAAGAAGACAAAAAGGCTTAAGGGTTTCCAATTTCGCAATTTTATTGGTTTTCACATGACATCATGGCGGTGAAGGGGTTAAGAACGCAATCTGGTGACTTCAGCTTGCTCCCTGCGACTAATCAGACACTATGATCAGGATATCTGACACGTGACTCAGTCCTTGGAGGTGTCTTGTTCATAAGGCAAAAACCGTTCTGGTGGTCTCCACGTAGTCACACACCTACGGGAACAAGACAGGAACATTGCAGATGCTCGGCACCAGTGTCTTTCTGGCGGGACATTTCAGGAGTGTGTACACAAGACCCTGAAAATCACCAGGCACTCAGCCCCTCACTTGTCAAAGGGAGGTAACTGCACTAGTCGACTTTGCTGTGCTGGCTGTATTGAAGAACTGCTGGGGCCAACAAGGCTGGGGTGGAAAAAAAGCCGAAATATATTGAGAAATGCTTACCGCATTATTACAACTGCATGTCCGTGTGAGAGGTATTTTTGTGTGTACCGTGGACATTTGTTTAGCTGTTCTTTTTGTCTTTTCCCCACCTAAATAAGTAAGTAAACATGGTGCTTAACATCCACAGAAACCATAAGGCTTATTAGGGATGGGTGAATGGAGGTGAGGGAAGAGGGAAATTATATCCCTATCACTACAATGTCACCACCAGAATAAAACTCCTGCAATAAGATGGGCAGCGATGAGAGCCATTTTAATGTTTCATTAATTATGAGGGAAAAAGTCACAAGACAGTGTCCACAAACCACAACCTTTTTGAAGAGAAAGGAGAGCCGAAGCAGAATTGAGCCAAGGCCCTTCTGCTTACCAGCCTAATGCCTTACCGCTGGGCCAAACGGGCTCACATTTTTCCAACATGATTTTTATTTGTAGTGTATATTCAGAACTTTTATTTACATTACTCCTGTTTGTATGAACTGAGTGGTCTAAAACTTGAATAAAATAACACATTTCCAATGTACTTTTCTCTAAGAAAGTCTACCTTCTGGACAGTGTGTTTGATTTTGACAAAATGGTGGTCACTGTTACTACACTTCAAAAACCAGAGCCAAAGATTTGTTCTGAAACAAACTGAATTACACAAAGAACCGGTCCAGGTGTGTTATTAAGCTGTCCCTAATAAGCCGTGTATGGTTTATGTGGATGTTGAGCTCCATGTTTACTTACTTAGCTAATAAGCAAAGTAGTTTTTAGGAATTTTTTTAAATTAAAAATTATTATTTAGAGCCGGCTTGGCCTAGCGGCGAGGCATTAGGCTGGTAAGCAGAAGGGTCTTGGCTTGATTCCACGTCAGATCTCCTTTCTCTTCGAAAAGGTTGTGGTCTGTGGACACTGTCCTGTGACTTTGTCCCACGCAATTAAGGAAACATTTAAAATGGCTCTCATCGCTGCCCATCTGAGTGCAGGAGTCCCCCCCCCCCCCCCATCGTAAGCCTTAAGAAGAAAGGTGTACTACATGCTGGGGTTGGTATGGGTACAAATACATTTTATTTGACCACACCTCAGTCATTTTCGCATAGCATTAGAACCCTTTACTGCAGGGTAGGATCATCTAAATCCAGTTATGACAGTTTAAGGCCATTTCTAAAGGAAAATGTCATAACTACTTGATAAATTAAGACCTAGAGAATGTAATTCGTCAAAAAATGAAAACCTTCCACATTGACCCACAGCGGCTGTTTCTGTCCCTGGTGCTGATCAACAGCCTGCTGCTACCTAAGACTGGGTTTGTGGGAGAGGGTCACAAATATTTGACCTATATATCTATATATTATATATATATATCCTATATATATATATATATGTGTATATATATATATATATATATATATATATATATATATATATATATATATATATATGTATGTGTGTGTGTGTGTGTGCGTGTGCGTTGTGTTATTGTGAGTCTGAACCTGATGGGAAATGCCCAAGACGTGACAGGAAGACACTGGTGGCAACTACTTGTTGAATGTTCCCAGTGGTTTCTTCCTCACATTTCTCTCTCTCTCTCTCTCTCTCTCTCTCTCTCTCTCTCTCTCTCTCTCTCTCACACACACACCACACCACACACACACACACACACACCACACACTCCCACACACACACACACACTCTCACGCACTCACTCGCTCACACACACACACACACACACACACACACACACACACACACACACAACATCACTCACACAAACTCACTCCTCCTCCTCACTCACACCACCACACACACCCCACACACACACACACCACACACCAAAACCCCCACTTATTATCTAGTAACTTCATAGGGGGGAGTGGGGGGGGGGGGAGGGAGGGGGACTCGTTTCTGTCTGCAGTCTTAGGAGTGTGTGAGGATGGAAGAAGTAAGCTGGAAACCTTGTGTGTTGTACAGGAGGACGAACTGCGGGCCTCGTCAGCCAAGAACGTTCAGCTGGCCGAGACTGTCTCGGATCTAGAGAGACGACTCAAGGACTTCGACAAGGTCAGTGCCTTTTGTCAGGTTTACCTGGTGACCAGCATGTCGCTTAGATGTAATGGTGGAAGGCTTGATTGTATTGTTGGTTGGTTGGCTGGTTGTTGGTTGGTTGATGTGTGTCCCCTCCCTTACGCCCCCCCCCCCCCCCCCCACACACACACCCACCTTCCGCCCGCCCTTCGCCCGCCTCCATACCCCCTCCACCACCCCGCCCCCTTGTTGGTCTGTACTATTGTTTTCAGGTGTTTTGTTGGCGATGAGGTTTGGAGAGAGAGAGAGAGTGTGTGTGTGTGTGTGTGTGTGTGTGTGTGTGTGTGTGTCTGTCTGTCTGTCTGTCTGTCTGTCTGTCTGTCTGTCTGTCTCTGTCTGTGTATGTACTGGTACAGTAACAAAGTGATTCTCCATGCTTGCGTAATTACGGGAATGGTAATGGATGAGAGTTGATTAGTATTTTGTGCGGACGAGACCATCAACTGCTTGATTTTCATTCGCGTGTGTGTGAGTCTTTGAGTGATAAATTGCTTGTCGGAAAACGGTCTTGTGTGAGGCTGTTAAGTCCGCCAGGATTACCGTTGTGTGCTTGCTTGCGGCAGCAACTCCCCCCTCCACCAAGCCCCTCTTCCGCCAAATACGTTTCTATTTTGATCACAGCCGTTTTCTGTCATTTTGTCATTTTGTTCTGGGAAGAAATCGCCGTCATTTATATCAGTCGGCAGGGGCCGTAATTGTCGGCGCATTGTGGCTTATTGTGCATTTCTGCGGCATGGTGGAGAGCGCTCGGATTTGCCCAGTTTCGCTTTTCTGCCATTATTTTTACCCCCCCCCCCCCCCCCCCCTCCGCATCATTACTTCTTCTCACGGAATCATTCACTTTATCTGGGTCACTGACAGTCGGTTTGGAGAGGCTGGAGAGTGGGGGTGGGGTGGAGAGAAAGACGGTGTCGGAGGGGAGAGAGAGATGTTTGAGGGAGAGAGGGTCGGGTGGGGAGAGAGAGGAGGTTGATAGAGAGAGAGAGGGGGGGTTGGGAAAGAGAGAGAGGTGTTGAAGAGGAGAGAGAGGGGGGGGGGGGGGGGGAAGAAGGGAGAGAGAGAGAGATGGTTGGGACAGAGAGAGAGGGCCGGGTGGGGAGGGCAGAGAGAGAGAGGAAGAGCCCGTTTGAGACACACGTAGGTGGGTAAGATGATCAGGAAGGATTTCTGTCAGTTGAAACCGCACGCTGCTGACGTCAGTTCTTTGTGCTTCTGTCATGGCCATGGTGCATGTGACTACGTTCATTTCCGGCAGCTTTTGACTTGCTGTAACCACATGAATTCATGACAGCCTCTGTCGAGTAATGTCTGTCTGTGAAGTCAATTTATGACAACGTTTGTGTTGTGATGTCTGACTTTCAAGCCAATTTATGACAGCCTCTGTATTGTCTGTCAAGTCAGTTTATGACAGCCTGTGCTGTACTGTCTGTCAAATCAATTTATGACAGCCTCTGTGTTGTATTGTCTGTCAAATCAGTTTATGACAGCTCCGCATGCTGCCTGTCGTCACAGTGGCGGCCTTTTTATTTGGGGAGCGAAAGGTCTGTCTCTGTCTGTCTGTCTGTCTGCTCTCTCTCTCTCTCTCTCTCTCTCTCTCTCTCTCTCTCTCTCTCTCTCTCTCTCTCTCTTTGCGTGTGTGCGTGCGTTTTGTGTGTGTGTGTGTGTGTGTATGTGTGTCTGTGTGCTGGTTTGAGGGGGGCGGGATAGGACATGGATGCTGTTGTTGGATGCATGTGTGTGTGTGTGTGTGTGTGTTGGCGGGGTAGTGGGGCGTGTGTGTGTGTGTGTGTGTGCCTGCTTTTGTGTGGGTGGGTGGCTGATCTTGTGTGGCGTCAATCAAACTATTTCCGTTCTTCAATCAACTGTTCCGAGTGCGACGGCTTCCTCAAGCCCGGCCCGCCCCCACCCCTCTTCAGGTCGGCACTTTTTGCACCCCCCCCCCCCCCCTTTCCTCTGCTTCCCAATTAAGCCCTGCTCTTTATAGACCTAGACAATGTGAGGAAAGCGCCCAAGGCGGGTGGGGGTGGGGGAGGGGGGAGTGAAAGAAGAGGACGGGGGGGGGGGGGGGGGGGGGGGGGGGGGGGGGGGGGGTGCATTAACTACTTCACGAGCAGCACGCCTCAGACGGCGCCTAGCGGTTTTGCGCCGGGGAAAACAAGGCCACATCCGGTCGCCTGCTTGGACTGTCCCCACGCACCGGAAGTGGCTGTCTTGTGACGCTTCCGGTCGGCGGTCATCACTGGCGGCTCCGGCTTGGGCTTAGGGTCGACCGCAGGTCTTTAAGAAAAGTAACTGTACAAAAATTAAACGGGGGCAAAAATGAGAAGAAGAGAAATGGAATGAAGGTATGTGGTCTCGACAAACTTAAAACGCCGGCTCGCGACTATACCGTGTATTTCAGTCTCAGCCGCTGTTGATTAGGCTACGTAAAACCGACATTTGGCTAGTTGTAGTTCTGGGTCTGGAAAACCGACATTTGGCTAGTTGTAGTTCTGGGTCTGGAAAACCGACATTTGGCTAGTTGTAGTTCTGGGTCTGGAAAACCGACATTTGGCTAGTTGTAGTTCTGGGTCTGGAAAACCGACATTTGGCTAGTTGTAGTTCTGGGTCTGGAAAACCGACATTTGGCTAGTTGTAGTTCTGGGTGTGGAAAACCGACATTTGGCTAGTTGTAGTTCTGGGTGTGGAAAACCGACATTTGGCTAGTTGTAGTTCTGGGTCTGGAAAACCGACATTTGGCGATCAGCTCTTTTTCTGATTAACACTAAGAACGCCAGAGAGTGTTGAAGTGAACGGGTGGATGCGTGAAGTAAAGGGCGGGTGATACACGTACACCCAGGTAGCACCGTGAACTAATATATTCAGGGCTCACACGACAGCCAATCGCGATCTCGATGGAACCTTATTTATTAATCTGTTTGTCTGTCTGTCTGTCTGTCTGTGTGTCTCTGTCTCTCTTGTCTCTCTCTCTCTCTCTCTCTCTCTCTCTCTCTCTCTCTCTCTCTCTCTCTCTCTCTCTCTCTCTCTCTCTCTCTCTCTCTGTATGTCTCTGTGTCAATACCAACATCTAGGAAACTAGCTTGTAACAATGCTGCCAGTACTGCGGAGGAGGAGGAGGAGGCTGCCGAAGCGGGTATGCTTTTTGCTGGTTATCCAATACAGCATGAGGACCCATCAGCTAGCGAGTGCTTTGGCTGAAAGCGGCAGCAAACTAATGTGATTAGGCCGAAACTAGTTTGGGCTTGCACTGATGTGCACCCGTTTAGTGCTCCGAAGTTGTTGGTTTTTCTTTTTTCCTGCAGTCCAAAAACAAACGAACTATATCAAAAACAAAAGAAAGAAAAAAGCGGCAGATGGGGTGAGTTTTTTTGCTTGTTCTTTTTTCCTGCAGTCACAATAACTAATATATATATATATATATATATATATATATATATATATATATATCATATTATATATATATATATATATATATAACGTATATAGTATATATTATATATATATATAAAGTGGTGAATGGGGTCGGAGGTGGAGGCGGTTGGATGGATGAAGTTTTGTCCTGAATTAAGCCGCAGTGCTATTGCAGTTTCTCCGTCGTCTTTCTTGATTTTGGGGTGGGACGGGTGGGGTGGGGTGGGGTGGGGTGGGGTGGGTGGATGGGGAGGAGGGGTTGCAGCTGTTACCAGGAGTGGTTCAGAAGCTGACCGTGTCAGTGTGCTTACGCCGTCAGCAACAGTTGTCTCTTGACCACCCCTCCCCTCCCCCACCTCCTCCTCCACAATCACCCTGCACCCCGTCCCACCCCCCACCCAGTTACCCTGCCCCCCCCCCCCCACCCAGTCACCCTGCCCCCCCCCCCCCTCCCCCCCCCCCCCCCCCCCCCCCACCTCGACGTCCCAACCCCGTCTTGTGCAATTTGGGCTAATCCGGCGGAAGCGAGTGCAGGGGATTAGGGGAGAGGAGAGGAGCCAGTGAAGCTGGCGGAGCGACGCGGCTGAGGGGGAAAGCTGTGTGTGACAGTGGGCGGCTGACAGCGGAGGCTAAGTGACCGCCACTGTCGCCCTGTGTCCACAGCCCTTAAAGCGAGCTGCAGCTGACAGGCGCGCGTGCACACACTCACACTTCAGTGAGAGAGAGAGAGAGAGGGGGGGGGGCATGGGGGAGAGGAGAGATGGACGGCGGGTGCGTGTGTGTGTGGGGGGGGGGGGAGGAAAGAGATCAAAGAGTGAGAGATTGGGAGGGTGGGGGCACTGTTGGAGAGAGAGGGAGATGCAGGGGAGGGAAAGATTTGCGTTCGTGTGTGTGTGTGTGTGTGTGTGTGTGTTGGTGTGAGAGAGAGAGAGAGAGAGAGAGAGAGAGAAGAGAGAGAGAGAGAGTTGAGTGGGGGAGGGGACAAAGAGGGATAGATTGACTCATTGATCTTTCACACTCAAGGATAAAGATTTTAGGCAGAAGCCTAGTCTTACAATCTGTCCTTGCTAAAAGCAATTATTAAAACCTTTTACGTGTCTGCTGTTCACAGGTCGAGACGGACAGACAGACATGCAGACAAACACACTCACTTCACAGACACACACGCACGCACGCACGCACGCACGCACGCACGCACGCACGCACGCACGCACGCACGCACGCACGCACGCACGCACACACACACACACACACACACACACACACCTAAATGAAAAGTATAGAGGTAAAGCCAAAATTGTCAAAATATTGAAGTGAGGCCTTTAGTCTTGGCGTAATAAAATCGCCTAGCTAAAACGACAGTAACATGGTTTACTGTTACTAAGAACTATAAAAATAAAATAAAAGATTTAAAAAAAAGGTTGGGGGATGGGGTGATCACAAAACAAAGTTACAGAGAACAGACACGCCAAATAAGAGAGAGAGACGCTGTGGAATGGCGGGGGGTTGGGGGGTGGGGGAGATGGGCCGGGGGGCGGAAAACAAAGAGAGAGAGAGACGGGGAGGGAAGGAGGGTGTGGGGGAAGGATGGAGGCAGAGAGAGTTGCTCGCGTTTAATTCTCAGAGAACCGGGAAGTGAGAGGAGGATTACGTTTTATGGGGGACAAAAGTTCTTTGCAGTTTGCTGAGCACAGGGCCGGATGATCCCTCCACAGTTGTAGACAACGGCTCAAAAACCACAGGCTTATAAGCACACACACACACACACACACACACACACACACACACACCACACACACACACACACATACACACACACACACACACACACACACACACACACCACACACTCACACACACACACACACACACACACACACACACACACACACCACACACACACACACACACACTCACACACACACACACACACTCACACACACACAGGGGGGGGGGGGGGGGGGAGATATCCTACAAATCGGAGGATAACATAGCGGCAGTTATCGTGTTGTCTTGAAAGACTACGAAACACTACAATTCTACAGTTCATGCAGAATCACATGCGGGCGCAGTGAGTCTGCTCGAGAACTGCGAATAGCGCTATGTAAAAGCGATCAACAACAACACACTTCCACTCCCGTCGCTAATCAGCCTCATGGTCAGTTTCTGTGGACGTTAAGCACCGTGTTTACTTACTTAACACACTTCCAGCCTCGCTTTCCGGCACCTTTCCGCCAAACTCTGCCGGAATTAGTTACGCCATTGAAGAGGTACTTTTCATCTCCGAGCGTCTGTATGTAGAAATCGCCCCTGATAAAATAAAGAAATATGATCCAAACACGAAAAAGGTTCCAAAGAACGCTATTTATTAGGACAAGACAAAATCAGCCAATTTCCGGGTAATCCCCTTTGTCAAGCCACAAAACGACTCTTAAACAACAGCTAAACAGTCAAAAACGACGAAAAATGAAATGAAAAGCTAAACCACTTATCCGTGTTTGGTTGAGCTATGCTGTTTTCCTGTCCAGTGCTTAGAAGAATAAATAAATAGATATATGTCTCATGCAGTCAGCGCCATACATGCAATCTGTTTAACGTTTGAGTGTAGAGAGCAAGTGTGGAAGCAAGTGCGTAGCATTGGGCAGGTAAAAGAATCGGTTCCGTCTCGGGTCTAATGATCTAATGATTTGTGCCGGCGTAAGCATTGTGGACGTTTATAAGAGAAACGCGGACTGATATCACTGGAGTTGCCTGTGCGGTTACATACTTGACTGCCGTTTGAGACAAACACATAAAGGGTTCAAAAGAACGCTATTTATCAGGACAAGACAAAACCACCAAATGTTCTCTCTGTGCCTCTCTCTCCCGTAGGTAGTCTGTAGGTTGTTTCAGATTTTTGCCATTTGAGACCTTTGAGACGTAACCAAGTGTGGCAGTATAGAACAGCTCTAGAGAAAATGTACTCACCTACACGACGACACATAAACAACAATTAAAAACACAAGCGCTTTCTTGTGTTTTTAATTGTTCTTTTTGTGTCGTCGTATAGGTGAGTACATTTCTATAGAGCTGTTCTGTTTTGTCAGCCTCACCAGCAGTTGTTGACTCATTCCAAGCATGGCAGTGGTTGGAGGAACCGATGGTTCCAGTTTGACTACGAACTTGGCCTTGCGGACGGTGGAGGTTGTGCTGCAGCGTGTGCTGTGAGTGACGGAACCGCCCCACAGCGAATTACGTCACGGCGGAGTCTCTGTGAGTCTGCTGCGTTTGGGAAACGGTGTGGTCCGGGTCGGCACTGTGGCGGTGGCTGTGCTGCCGGCTTCCTCGGTTCTCCACAACCATCTTCCTCTGAAGACGGCACGTGCTGCCAGCTTTGGTGCCAAGCACTGCTGTGATGTAGGTAGTCTGCGGGCATCCCTTGAAGCGCCGGTGAGGTCGCCCGGCTGGTCGTCTGCCGTTGGGGATGTCCAATTGGCCCCATCCCGAGGGCCTGTTCCAGTTTGACCTATTCCTGATTGGCCCCTTCCCGGTGGCCTATTCTCGTTTGGCCTATTCCCGATTGGGTCCTTCCCAGTCCAGTTTAGCCTATTCCCGATTGGTCCCTTCCCGATGGCCTACTCTCGTTTGGCCTGTTCCCGATTGGCCTGTTCTTAATTGGCCTATTCCTGTTCGGCCATTTCCCGATTGCCCTGTTCCCGTTTGGCTTATTCCTGACTTGCCAATCGCCCTGATATAACCGCACTGGTTGACTGGGAGTAAAACACCAGTTTACCTACCTACATATCCTGACTCACCTTGAAACTAAAACAAAGAGAGCAAGGAAGGACACAGAAAGCGATGCAGTGCGAGAGTCCGAAGTGTGTGTGTGTGTGAGGGGGGGGGGGGGGTGGAGGGGGGCGGGGGGGGGGGGGGGCGGAAGAAGGGGAGGTGGGTGGGGGTGGGGGGGTCGGGAGAGTCCGGATACCCACTTCTGTGTTGACGCCACAGGAAAGAACAGCAGGGCGGGTGTTGGGTTGCTGCACAAACCCCTGGCTAGTCCGCGGCTGCAGGAGACCCTTGGGGCTGATCTCTTTTCAATCAATTGCCTTTTCTTCTTCCTCGTCCTCTTTTTAACTTCAGCCCAAGCTTCTCTCGCACTTAAGCCGCGCAGAAATCGGATTTGTTCGCATTCACTTTCCTGCGGGGGGGATTTGTGATTTAAAAAAAAATGTGTGTGTGTGTGTGTGTGTGTGTGTGTGTGTGTGTGTGTGTGTGTGTGTGTGTGTGTGTGTTTATTTTAACAACCAGACACGTAAAAAGTTGAAAGTGTTTCAACTTTTAAAGTGTGCGATGCGTGTGTTCAGTAACCTTGTAGTTATAGCATAATCACTGGGCGATGTTGATTATATTCGTGTAGCGCACACCCGTCACCTGTCCTCTTTGTCCGTAAAGCAAAATTGTGATCAAGTGATGGGTATACAGCTACTTACGATGATGTAACTTTCGGAAAAATAATAATTCTGATTCTGTCTCTGTCTCTCTCTCTCTGTCTCTGTCTGTCTGTCTGTCTGTCTGTCTGTCTGTCTGTCTCTCTCTCTCTCTCTCTCTCTCTCTCTCTCTCTCTCTCTCTCTCTCTCTCTCTCTCTCTCTCTCTCTCTCTCTTTTCATCTTCTTCTTTTTTCCGCAGACTGTTTCTGTATGTAGGCGGCTGCAGCGATGAATGTCGTTGCGCAATTTCTGTATTCAGTGCCAAGTTGTCGGTTTTGGGGCGATTGCGTTGCCTGCTTTTTGCTGCCCAAGCAGAGCTCACAAGATACACATCTGACAGGGAGTCGTTGAAATGGAACGGGTGACAGGTTTCCAGATTTCCATGCTGACTTATGACGTCGTTTTGCCCTTACGCCTGCAAAGTGGCTCATGAATATTGGCAGATTTGTCTTCCCCTTGCCTCGTTTATTCCCCCTTCTAGGATTATGTCTTTGGGTTATGTTCTCTTACTGTTTCTCTGGTGTAGATGTGGCCATCGACAAATCGGACAACCGTTTGCTTGAATTGAATTGCTCTCTCTGTCTCTGTCTCTCTCTCTCTCTGTGACTCTCTGTGTCTGTCTGTCTGTCTGTTTCTCTCTGTCTCAGTGTCTCTTTCTCTGTCTCTGTCTCTCACTGTCTGTCTCTGTCTTTGTCTCTCTGTCTGTGTCTGTGTCTCTCTGTCTGTCTGTCTGTCTGTCTGTCTCTCTTTGAGTGTGTCGCTGTTTTGTATCAGCACACTAGTTAACATGTTAAAGGCAAGATGTCTATAATCTGGCTGAATCCTTTGCCCAGTGATTTACGTGCCGATAATGTCTTTGACCTTTGATGTGCCGCTTACGTAGTGTCTGCGTAGTGTGGCCAAGACTCTAGCAGCAGCGTGCTTCACAAAGAAATGGATTCACCTGTCAGGAGGCGGCGAAAGGCTGGGAGGAAGAGGGAGGGGGGGCGGGGAGGGGGGGGGGGGCGAAGGGAAGGGAGGGGGACTTCAAACTCTAAGTACTGTTTTGCGACATCCTTCCTCGGAGGAAAGCTGCCGGAAAGCGAGGCATGGAGTTGGGAGTGTGGGGCTAGTTTACACGTCAAGTTGAGTCGGCGTTCAGTGTAGGCCAATATAAACAGGCCGGAAACGGGGTGGGGAGAAGAGACTTTGTGGGCAAGCCCGATTAGCGACAAACTGACAAGCAAAGGAAGCGACGGTGTAGTCCTAACTCGGATACATGGGAAAGGTTGCAGGGTCCTGACTGACTTGGGGAGTGGATCAACAGCAGACGGCGCACAGTCTTGTGCAGTAATGACGTTACGAGACTTCCGGCGGAGAGAGCGCTGGAGGGGAGGCTATTTGTGACTATAACAGGAGTCCTTTCGGTCCGACATGTGTTTGCGGGAGAGTGGGAGAGGGCGGGGTTTTCTGTCGCGGGGATCTTTTCCACACCAGTGTCGGACTCGTGGACCGTGATCGAACACGACATCAATACTTCACCCGTCAGGGTCAGCCGTTAGGGTAAGCCGTTGGAAGGGATGGGTCAGCCATTAGGATCAGCCGTTGGAAGTGAATGGTCAGCCGTTAGGATCAGCCGTTGGAAGTGAATGGTCAGCCGTTAGAGTCAGCCGTTGGAAGGGAAGGGTCAGCCGTTGGAAGGGAAGGGTCAGCCGTTGGAAGGGATGGGTCAGCCGTTAGGGTCAGCCGTTGGAAGGGAAGGGTCAGCCATTGGAAGGGTAGGGTCAGCCGTTGGAAGGGAAGGTCAGCCGTTAGGGTCAGCCGTTGGAACGGTAGGTCAGCCGTTGGAAGGGAAAGGTCAACCATTTTAACCTTATTTAGGTGTGAGCTGAACATACACGTTACTTTTGTCATTGTAATGGTTTTATGCGTGGGTGGGAAATAACAAAATAGAAAGAAGGGAAGGCATGTTTAGTTTTCTTTAAGCGGAGATGGGGAAAATTCATTGCGTCTTTTCGTTTATGCCTGTGTCTGTTAATGTTAAACACTTTGTTATTTTCGGCATTGTGTGTAGAAAGACAAAAATAGGCAGGAACAGTTTTTGTTGAATCTTTCGTAATAGGTTCCCGTCTGTTTGGCATTAGCTAAAAAATTTCATTAAAACAAATCACATTTTTGCCCAGCTTACAAGCTTAATTTTTTTTAACTTGGTGGATTTTTCCTTTCTTCCTCCTCTTGCCAACACTGTCCATAAAGTAAGATTTCTTTTTGTTTTTCTCTGAAACAAGCCCCCCCCCCCCCCCCCTCTTTCCTCCTTCCTTCTCTTCTCTCTCTCTTTCTGCTCCCCCCCCCCCCCCCCCCACACACACACACACACCATCTCTCTTTGTGTCTCCTTCCTTCTCTCTCGCACGCACACACACTCACAAACACGCCGCGCACACGCACACACACACACACACACACACACACACTCACTCACTCACTCACTCACTCACTCACTCACTACTACACACACACACACACACACACACACACACACACACACACATCACCACACACTCACCACGCGCCGACCACCACGCACCACCACACACCACACACACACACACACACACACACACACACACACCACTCATCACACACACACACATCACCACTACACCACACACACACACACACACACACACACCCACACACACACACACACACACACACACACACACACACACACACACACACACACACACACACACACACACACACACACCAAACACGCGCGAGCGCACACGCTGTACCCCTGATTAAATAAATGATTCCCCCAAATTCAATCAGAGGAAGCCGCCAGATCATGTGTACTAGTGACAAGCGGTAGGAGGGGAAAGGGCCAACTGGATCGCCAGTTCACGTGACCCTATTCTCTCGGCCCCAGCCAGTCGCCTGCTCTGGGGCACCGCGCCAACCTGTGACGTGCATGTCGGACACTACAGGTCCTTAATGCATGGACTCCACGATTCAGTTCAGTTCGGTTTGTTTCAAATCAGTAACGCTTTATTCATCCCACACGGAGCAGTTGCTTTGTATGTTTCAGTTCAGTAACGCTTTATTCACCTCACAAAGAGCGGTTGCTTTGTTTGAATTCATCAGTTCAGTAACGCTTTATTCACCTCACAAAGAGCGGTTGCTTTGTTTGAATTCATCAGTTCAGTAACGCTTTATTCACCTCACAAAGAGCGGTTGCTTTGTTTCAATTCATCAGTTCAGTAACGCTTTATTCACCTCACAAAGAGCGGTTGCTTTGTTTCAGTTCATCAGTTCAGTAACGCTTTATTTATCCCACACGAACCAGTTGTTTCAATTTAATGATGCTTTATTCATCCCACATGGAACAGTTGTTTGAATTCAGTAACGCTTTATTCATCCCACAAGAGGCATTTCCGTCAGACGGACTCATCACAACAAACCACGATAATAAGAACAGACGACAGAGGTAAACAATGTATAGCACTACTCATGTAGTTACTTCCAGCAGCAGCTATGTTATGTAACTATGGGCGACTGCGTTCGACTGTCAGAGCTCAGGAGCTGTGTGAGAGTCGAGGTGGACGTCCTGGGCTCCCATCCCTAATAGTCCCTACGGTCTCTGTGGACGTAAAGCAACACTGAAATGAAACCAAAACGCCGCTAAGTTTCTTCAGTTTTTTTCTTTTTCTTCCTTTTTATTTAAAGTCTTTTCACAGACCAGTCTTAGAATTACGAAGCTAACAACATGTATCTTCAGTTTCTCTCCCCTGACTGGGCGTAAAACACCAAATTAATTAATTAATTAATTACACCCCTCCCCTTTTTCCTTTTCTTTCCCTGCCAGTTACCCGATCAGGGTGTGAATGAGAGGTTGGGCGGATGGGGGGGGGTGGGGGGGGGGTGCGATGAGAGGCTGGGTGGGGGTGGGGAAGGGGTGACGATGCGGGTAACACCAGTTGGAAGCATCAGAACCTGTGCATGGCCGGGAGAGCCGGGGGCGGAGAGCGAGTGTGTGGGAATTAAGCCGGGCCCGAGAGTCGGGGCCCAAAGTGAAGTGAGACTGATCAATGGGAACTGAGCCTGGGGCCAGCGCACGGGCCGTCCGTTTAACACCTCCACCGCCACCATCTGTGACAGCGACAACCAACACGCATCCCCCAGCGTCGCCGCCGCTAACTGTGGGCAGTGGTCAGGAGACGGCGGTCACTGAGTGAATCAACGTCCATGGCGGTGACAGGAGTGAGTGATGGACATGGGGCACAAACTGGGGACAGTCATCTGGTCTGTTGCCATACGCTGACTGACAACTTTGTTCTCTCGCCAGTCATCTGGTCTATTGCCAAACGCTGACTGACAACTTTGTTCCCTCGCCAGTCTGGTCTATTGCCAAACGCTCAGTGACTGACCGTTTCTGTTCCCTCGCCAGTCTGGTCTACGCCAAACACTGACTGACAACTTTGTTCCCTCGCCAGTCTGACAGTTTTCGTCCCCTCGCCAGTCTGGTCTATTGCCAAACGCTGACTGACAGTTTTCGTCCCCTCGCCAGTCTGGTCTATCCCAAACGCTGACTGACAGTTTTCGTTCCCTCGCCAGTCTGGTCTATTGCCAAACGCTGACTGACAGTTTTCGTTCCCTCGCCAGTCTGGTCTATTGCCAAACGCTGACTGACAGTTTTCGTTCCCTCGCCAGTCTGGTCTATTGCCAAACGCTGACTGACAGTTTTCGTTCCCTCGCCAGTCTGGTCTATTGCCAAACGCTGACTGACAGTTTTCGTTCCCTCGCCAGTCTGGTCTATTGCCAAACGCTGACTGACAGTTTTCGTCCCCTCGCCAGTCTGGTCTATTGCCAAACGCTGACTGACAGTTTTCGTTCCCTCGCCAGTCTGGTCTATTGCTAAACGCTGACTGACAGTTTTCGTTCCCTCGCCAGTCTGGTCTATTGCTAAACGCTGACTGACAGTTTTCGTTCCCTCGCCAGTCTGGTCTATTGCTAAACGCTGACTGACAGAAGCCGATGAAACAAGTCTATTACACTTACGCTGACTGACAGTAAGAAAGAGGAAAACAAGTGAAAGGATTATTTCCGTACTGTCGCTAGTCCTGCAGTGTCTGGGCCAAACGCAGACTGACAACAGAAGGTGAAACAAGTCTGTAATGCTTCCGTTCCCACGCCGGTGGGGGGGGGGGGGGGGGGGGCAGTTGCATGAAGAGTTCCACTTCCGCAGCGGCTGCATCCATCAGTGGCAAGGGGAGGGAATTGTCCCATAAGGGGAGATCATCTCCGCGGCTGTGGCAGTGTGTGTAACTGGAGCTGCAACTCTGTCATTGTTTGTCGTTGCACGCAGACCGGAAATCGGGTGCAACAGACTGGATTCGTTTGAAGGGCGGTGAGATGGGGAAGTGGGGGGAGCGGATCTGTGTCTTTTATCTGTCAAAGAAATGATATTTTACAGTGTGTGGGTATTTGTCCTTAGGGCCGCTTCATCCGCTCCTGGTCTGGAAATCTTCCTGTCTTGGCTAATGGCTCATTTACAGCGTCCCCAGTGCCGCTTAGAGTTACTGGCCCTCACAGACTCAGATCGTTTACAGCGTCCCCAGTGCCGCTTAGAGTTACTGGCCCTCACAGACTCAGATCGTTTACAGTGTCTTCAGTGCCGCTTAGAGTTACTGGCCCTCACAGACTGAGATAGTTTACAGTATCTTCAATGCCGCTTAGAGTTACTGGCCCTCACAGACTCAGATCGTTTATCTTCAGTGCCGCTTAGAGTTACTGGCCCTCACAGACTGAGATAGTTTACAGTATCTTCAATGCCGCTTAGAGTTACTGGCCCTCACAGACTCAGATCGTTTATCTTCAGTGCCGCTTAGAGTTACTGGCCCTCACAGACTGAGATAGTTTACAGTATCTTCAGTGCCGCTTAGAGTTACTGGCCCTCACAGACTGAGATCGTTTACAGTATCTTCAGTGCCTCTTAGAGTTACTGGCCCTCACAGACTCAGATCATTTGCAGTGCCTTCAGTACCGCTTTACTGGCCATCACAGCTCCAAC
>JABMCL010003921.1:522500-560000 GCA_018857735.1 Alviniconcha marisindica | reverse complement strand
CCGGTGGGAATCAAGGCATCTCCGCCAGCCGTCTCAACGATCCTCTCTGACTGGAGCCGTCTGCCGGAGTCGCAGATCACACGGGGTCGGTGGCGGAACGATCCCTTAATGAGGGGTCGTCTGTAACCCGATGGCCATGGTTAGGGGATCATCGCTTGCCGTCTGTGTGTGTGTGTGTGTGTGTGTGTGTGTGTGTGTGTGTGTGTGTGTGTGTGTAGTATGTGTGTGTGTGTATGTGTTTGTGTGTGTGTGTGTTAGTAGTGTGTGTGTGTGTGTGTATGTGTTTGTGTGTGTGTAGTGTGTGTGTGTGTGGGGGGGGGTGTGGATGTGTTGTGTGTGTGTGTGGGGTGTGTGTGTGTGTGTGTGTGTGTGTGTGTGTGTGTGTGTGTGTGTGTGTGTGTGTGTGTGTGTGTGTGTGTGTGTGTATGTGTGTGTGTGTGTGTGTGTGTGCATGTGTGTGTGCGTGCGTGCGTGTGTTTGCGTGCATACGTGCGTGCGTGCGCGTGTGTGCGTATGCGTGCGTGCGTGCGTGCGTGCGTGCATGTGTGTGTGTGTGTGTGTGTGTGTGTGTGTGTGTGTGTGTGTGTGTGTGTGTTGGAGGGGGGGGGGGGATTTCCGAGGAGCTTGCTTGTTCTGTAGCCTGTCTTGCCTCCGCGGGCAGAAAGGGTGCATTCATTTCATTGGCCGTCTTTGTTTCCACCAATCGCAGCTTTCTGGACCTGCACTGTTAAACTGTGCAATGAAAATGCACTTAATGGGTCGAATGAACTGTGCATTGGGGGCACTTTAGACATTGCATGAGGTCGTCGTAAAGGGGAGAAGGACATCGACTTTGTTTAATGCGTGTCCAACTTTGTTGCTGCCGTTCTTCAGTGGGCATTGGTTCTATTGCCACGTACGTCACAAGGGACATGTCGATTCGTTCGCTCAGTCTTTGCCTTGACTCAATACGCTTGACGTTCGCAAGGTTTCTTTTTGCGTAGCTTCCCTGGGAGGTTGTTTACCGGAGTGGACAAAGCGACAACGACGCAAAACGGGCGCTGAAGCATCCTCGTTACCGTTGTCTGTTTTTCTGTCAGGATGCAAACACGCTTAATTCGGGGTTGAGTGGCACAAGACAAGCCCGCACAATGGACCAGCGACGGTAAAGCAACAACGGGACGAGTCAGTGATAGGACAACCACGTCCCTGCTACAGGAACCAACAAGGCGGGCGCTTTTCGATCTCTCGCTGAATAATGGCTATTTTTGAGTTTCCTGGCCGCAACTGCTTGCCTGCTTTCTGCCCCAAGCCATAATCCTTGGTGACAGCCTGCCCCTTCAGTGCCGAGTTCTTGCTTTGCGGATTTGTTGCTTTCTTTGGTTAAATGAGGAGCGTTTATTGATGAACGAGAGGAAGAGGCAGCTAAGGAGAATTAGCCGAAAGAACTTGGTCCGCTTTGTAATTGACGTAGAGGCGGGTTGCACACTCGGCACGAAAAGTGAAACTCTGAGTGTAGTGGATGCATGGCGTATCTTTAAAATGGGTTATGTGTCACGGTTGTAAAGCGCTTTGAGTCTCCGAAGGCGCTCTGTTATAGTGTTAATTCTTCTTCTTCTTATTATTATTATTATTATTGCGAATTAATAGCAGACTATTATTCTACACAAAACGGCTAGTACCCTGCCTTAGACTGGGTAAAATTTCCGCCACTGCGTCCAGTCATTCTTGTTTCAGATTTTTCCCTCCTCCACTGCGTCCAGTCATTCTTGTTTTAAGATATTTTTTCCTCCTCCACTGCGTCCAGTCATTCTTGTTTTAAGATATTTTTTCCTCCTCCACTGCGGCAATACCGACGACAAAGAGAGTTCAGTCTGAAATTATATGCACGTGAGCGACGCATTTGTTTTGAGTTACACGCTTTCCCCAGTAAGGTCCAGGAAGGATTCCTATCATCATCGAAACAGGAAATACCAAAGGTAATCGCTTGCCCAATAATGAGAGTTATCAATCTTGTAGCAGTGCAGCTTTAGTGGAACGATGTAACTTTGTTGCTGTAAGAAGAACGTTAACTTTATTGTAAGGAGAGCAAGTGGGTCGTGTGCGTGATTTTACGACAGCGGGAGACGTCGCTATCTCGTGACGGTGCGGGAAGCAAATCTGACGTTTCAGATGCCTGCGGGATGGACGGTTCTTGTGCAGGGAGGCCGAGTGCAGCCACACAGACAGAAGGCCAGAAGCGCGCCGTTTCGCTGTTTGTGTATGTTATGCACCTTTGGAAATTTCAGTAGCGCGACCAAGAAAGGAGGGAGAGAGAGACGGACAGGGCACAAACACACACACACACACACACACACACACACACACACACACACACACACACACACACACGCGGGCCATACTCTCTCTGTGTTTCTGTCTGTCTGTCTGTCTGTCGTGTCTGTCTGTCTGTCTGTCCGTCCGTCCGTCCGTCCGTCCGTCCGTCCGTCCGTCCGTCCGTCCGTCCGTCTGTCTGTCTGTCTGTCTCTCTCTCTGACTCTCTCTCTCTCTGTTTTTGTCTGTCTGTCTGTCTCTCTCTGTTTGTCTGACTCTCTCTCTCTCTCTCTCTCTCTCTCTCTCTCTCTCTCTCTCTCTCTCTCTCTCTCTCTCTCTCTCTCTCTCTCCCCCCCCCCTCTTTCTCTCTCTCACTCACTCTTCCCCCCTCTCACACACACATAAATATACTTCTATGTATATATGTATTCCCACAAGAGAGGGATACTTTAATTTCTGCGTCCGCAGTGCCCCGTAGCTGGGATCGATAGAGACAGGAGTGATTGAGACAGGAGTGATGAGACAGGAATGATGGAGACAGGAGTGATGAGACAGGAGTGATGGAGACAGGAGTGATGAGACAGGAGTGATGAGACAGGACCAGTGGAGAGAGGACCGATGAGACAGGACCAGTGCAGAGAGGACCGATGAGACAGGACTGGTGAGACAGGACCAGTGCTGAGAGGACCGATGAGACAGGACTGGTGAGACAGGACTGGTGAGACAGGACTGGTGAGACAGGACCAGTGGATGGAGGACTGGTGAGACAGAACCAGTGGAGAGAGGACCGATGAGACAGGATCGATGAGACAGGACCGATGAGACAGGACCAGTGGATGGAGGACCGATGAGACAGGACCGGTGGAGAGAGGACCGATGAGACAGGACCGGTGGAGAGAGGACCGATGAGACAGGACCAGTGGATGGAGGACCGATGAGACAGGACCGATGAGACAGGATCGATGAGACAGGACCGATGAGACTGGACCGGTGGAGAGAGGACCAGTGGAGAGAGGACCGATGAGACAGGACCAGTGGATGGAGGACCGATGAGACAGGACCGATGAGACAGGACCAGTGGATGGAGGACCGATGAGACAGGACCGATGAGACAGGACCGGTGGAGAGAGGACCAACAGAAACGGCAGTGCTTCAACAGCGGAACGTCAGCGGTGTCCTGGTCTTCATCATGTGACTGACTACAGGCGGTCGATCGCCGTCGTCTCCAAGACATAGACCTGCACCAGAGCCGCTCCACAGGTAGAGAGGGAGGGGGAGGGGAGGGGTGACGGGGTAGCGGGTTGGAGAAGGGAGGGGTGGTGATGCTGAGAAGGAGACGGGAGGGTGGTGTGGGGAGGGGAGGGGGGGGGGGGGGGGGAGTTATCCATTCCGTGCATGACCGAGTGTCGAAGGCTTGTTGCGTTCACTTGCTGGCTGCCAGTTGCGAGCTGCAAAAATCGCTTTCTCTCCGCCCGTCTGTGCGTGCTTGTGGTCCGGTCAGCGGCCGTTGTCGTCGCATCGTCGGTGCGTCAGTCTGCCTTGTGCTGTACGTGTCACCACTTCCCGCCACCCGGCACCGCCGCCGTCGTTCCGACTCGGCCACGATGTGTTCGTTGATAAGGACCGCGCTCCAGCGGCTCGGCCCAGCAACACGAGTGGACACAGCAGCCATCTCGGAAGCGGCGGCGAGTTCGTGCGTCGCTTTTTGTCTTTGAGCCGCGTGTGGCTGTTGTGGTGCTGCAGCAGTGAGAGACAAGAGTGAACTCGAGGTGCGCTAGGACTGGCGCTCAAGTTTCTGCTTGAAGTTTCGCCCCGTAACAGTGAGACACAGAGTGAACTCGAAGTGCGGTAGGACTGTCGCTCAAGTTTTTGCTTGAAGTTTCGCTCCGTAGCCATGCAGGACTGCGTCCTTTTGTTCTTCCATCTGTAGGAGAGATGACAAAACGACAACAACCCAACACCGTTTAACTCGGAGTGAGTTGTTTCAGGTGTCTTCAAGCGTGTCGCCAAGGGAAGCGGCGTTGACACAAGAGCGTAAAACTTTGATGAAGAGTATAGATTGCTTAGTACCGGTTTCTCCGAGGGACAAAAAGGAGATGGGGACTGTCAGGGCTCCGTTGTGTAAGGAATTATATGGACAACGACAGCGTTGTGTCAGTTAAGCCTCCTAGGTCCTCACGCATTCTGAAGTTTGGACTTTTTTCTTTTTCTTTTTTCTTCTCTCACTCGGTTAGGCTTCCGTTTGCTGTTTGTTTTTGTTATCATTAGACGTTGGGGGGCTTGAGGGGACGGGCGGACCACGGGTACGGTCGTTGGCAAATAGTTAAAAATGAATGAGTCTCTTTGCACACTCCTGCTTTTTTCCCAAGCTCCCGCTAAAACTCGATAATCGATGAAATAATGCAGTAATAATTTATTTTTAAAAGAGATGAAAAATGGGGAGGGGGAGGGAGGGAACAAAAGAGACCGGGATGATGTGAAGATCGATGAAATGGACATAAGAAGAATCCGAAGAGACGAAATAATGCAGTTTTTTTTATTTTTATTTTTTTATTTTTTTAATGGGGAGGGGGAGAAGAGGAAACAAAGGAGACCGGGATGGTGGCAAGCTCGATGAACTGGACAGAACATGAATCCGAAGTGCACCCGTTTGATCTGCGAACTCAAGATAATATAGATGCGCTTCGATCCGGGTTTTTTCTTTCTCTCCCCTCTTTGTTTTGGTTTGCGTTTTGGTCTCTTGAAATGGAAATGAGATTGTGTGTCTGAAACCTGAAATGCAACAGGAAATCAGAAGGAATAAAACAAGGAGACGGCGCTGCTAATGAGAAGGGAGGCGGAGGTGTTTTTTGTGGTGAACATTGTCTTTTAGCCTGTCTTTTTTGGGTTTTTTGTGGATCGCTTCTCTTTCGTGCAAGCATTGCTTTCTGTCGCAGAATTGTGTAACGTGATCCGTTGCTAAATACGTCGAGCAGCTACACGGACAGGCTGCAGCCCACAGGATGAAGAAACGGAAGGCAGAGCATCTTTGTCCCTACAGCACCGAGTCCTGCTTGTGGACTGTAATCAGCACCGCTGCACTGTCTCCTTTCTCTTCGCTCGCCTTTGCCGTTTGCTTTTCTTTCTTTCTGTCTTTCTTGGCTTCCTTAGTGTATGTAGGTTATACTGCGTCCCTGCACCTGGTGCTGGTAGAAAAGATTCGGCCACTTACAAGATATTTTTTATTTTTTTATTTTATTATTTTATTTTATTTTTTGTTTGAACACAGTTGCTGTTGTTGTTTGCACATCCGGCGTAAGCATAGATTTAACAATCAAGACTAGGATCCAAACACGTAAAACGAATGCTATTTGTTATGACAAAACTTGCGAAATTTGGGGGTAAGCCCCTTTTCCAAGCTACAAAACAACACTTAAGCGGTTTTATTATGTTGATTTTCAAGAACAGGGATCAAAAAAGCTGTATATTTATATGCAAGTGTAACCAGAGAGACGATATATTCAGTAACATGTTCGTTTGCAATGGCGACGCGAAATAGCAGATTAATACACAGAAAAAGTGGAAAGTAATGGAAAATGAGAGAGAGAGAGAGAGAGAGAGAGAGAGAGAGAGAGAGAGAGAGAGAGAGAGAGAAAGAAGAAGAAGGTATTGTTATTCTTACAGTGAAACATAGGCTGAAGCCTTTCTGATACGCTACCCTTATTTTAGAAGGTCTTGATTAGATACTCATTCCTTGCTTAATTTCATGTCAATCGAACCAAAACGTCAAAAGGTTGAAAAAGGAGGTATTTTTGTTGTTGTTGTTGTTGTTGCCGTCCTACTACTACAGACACACAGAAGGTCTTATTTCTTTCCTATAGTGTCCAACTTCAACATTATGAAGGCTCCGACACTGTTAGTGCATGCTGGATTACTTTGGTGTTTCCATAATCCACCGAACTCGGACATGGACTACAGGATCTTTAACGTGCGTATGTGATCTTTTTGCATGCGTATACTCACGGTGGAACTCGGTTTATAGTCTCATCTGAAGGACTTTTGTAGAGTCGGCACAGAGTTAGACACCGGAGAAATCTGAGGGCGGTCGCAAAGCCTGGCACTTAGAGATCCACCCATCCATTTGGTGACCACGCACGATCGTGCTTAACTTTCCAGAGCGAGTACGTTTTGCTCTGCGCCACTGACTCTCTTAAGGTAAGACTGGAGGTTTCGACGCGTGAAGCCAGTCAGTGTCCACCAGGGTCCACCGCTGGTCAGTCAGACCACTTGTTGGTGGTCGCCTTGGCTACGATCGTTCAGCAGGCATTTTTCTTCTGGATTCGTTCGTTCGTTACGCTTCTTTAACCTCGAGTTGTCTCCACAGAGGTACTGCCGCGGGTCGAGAATAGAGGAGGTTTCAAAGGGGACTCCTCGACACTGTCCATCGTTTCCTCTGTCTACCTCTCTTCTCTTCCCCTCCACTCTTCCCCCTTCCTTGGAGAACGGGGGCTATTGGGCGGTTAACTTCCTTGACTTTTGCCCGGCATCGCTTAAGTCCCTTGGCTGCTTTTACTTCCGGGGCGTACTTTCTTCACAACTGGAAGGCGGTGACAGTGAATTTGCGAATTTTACACTGCCATCTTTAAAGGCATTTTTGGAGGCCCGTAGTCGGAATGTGTCTGGCAGTTCGACGAACTATAAAAAGTTTCTTAACTAAACTCTTGGTTAGTGAGCCGGTTTGGCCTAGCGGTAAGGCGTTAGGCTGTTAAGCAGAGGGACTTCGGTCCGAATCCGCTTCGGCTCTCCTTTCTCTTCAAAAGTTGTGGTCTGTAGACACTGTCTTGTGACTTTGTCCTTCACAATTATGAAACATTAAAATGGCTCGCATCGCTGCCCATCTTAATGCAGGAGTCATTCTGGTGGTGACAGTGTAGCGATAGGTATATAATCTTCCTCTCCCCCCCACCTCCACACCCCCTTCCCCTACCTTCTTCCCGTCCCTAATAAGCCTTACGGTTTCTGTGGACGTTAAGCAACATGTTTTTACTTTTAGTTCGCCGAAGCGCAGCAGACCGCATGATCCAAAATGTAGGCTAAAGTCAAGTCAATATATTTTAATCATCCCTCTCAGGGTAATTCGACTAACTACTATATCATTCTGGGGCCCAGAGACAAGGCTGCGCCTCCCACAAGTCAACATATAGGTCAGTTCCCTCCGATGCGAGTGAAGTATCGACACGGTCAACCATTCTTATTTTTATTTCTTCCTCATCCTCCTCATCATGTTGTGGGAAAGCCACTGGACAGTTTTAAGACTTTACACGAAAAGAGACTGTACAGAAAACTAATGCAAATATTAAACGACCCTACACACCCAATGAGACACTACTTTGATAGCAGATGTAGCAACAGGAGTGGAAGATTTTTACTTCCGAGAACAAATACAAACCGTTATAAAGCCTCGTTTTTACCCTCGGCTCTGTCAGTTTTTAATGAAAATTATACCAGTCATTAACTGAGTGTGCGCATGCGTCAAGACATCTAAGGAAGGGTTGGGGATGTGTGAACCCAATTATTTTTATTTAATTTGAGAGTTTTTACGTTTTGGTTGGACCTATTCCAGGTAATTTTGGGTTTGCTGTTACTAAGTATTAGTTTATGCAGATTGAGAGAAAGGGGGCGTATGTCTAAGAGTGTATATGTGCGTGTGGTTCATGACTTAGAATTATTGTGCGATCGTTGTGCGATCGAACGACAGCTTTAATTTCCCACTGGGATTAATAAAGTATATTGTTATTGTTATCCACAGGAGAGCTCTCTTTGCTCTCAACCAGTCAGGACATGTTGAGCGAAGCTTTTTGGACCCCGAATATAGCTTCGTCTCAGTTCGACGAATAGCCCGAACTAGGTTCGCGAAGCAAATGTTCGCCCAATTAAGAACGGGCCGCTGGAGTAGCTCCCACCTTCGCTGTTCGTGATCGTCTCGGGGCATGGACCCGCAAGTCCCTCTGTCGGTTTGGCCCAGCAGTAAGGCGTTAGGCGGGTAAGCAGAGGGAGCTCGGTTCGAATCCGCTTTGTCTTCAAAAGTTGTGGTCTGTGGACACGCTGACTTGTGACTTTGTCCCTCACAATTAATGAAACATTTAAAATGGCTCTCATCGCTGCCCACCTCATTCTGGTGGTGACAGTGTAGCGATAGATACGTAATCCCCCCCCCCCCCCCCCCCCCCTGCCTTCACGTCACTAATAAGCCTTACGGTGTCTGTCGACGTTAAGCACCATGTTTACTTACTTTTGCGGTGGGTGGGTCGAGGTGACCCACGCTTCGTCTGTGGACAGCAGCTCTGAAATAACTCCTGGTAGGTAGTGTTGCTTAATGTCCTCGGATGTCGGTTGACATATTAGGGACAAGCTGAGACCAATGCCGAAGCATGGTTCAATATAGCTTTACGTCCACGGAAACCAGAAGGCTCGTTAGGACGGACAGCCCAGGACGGCCACCTCGACTCTCACACAGCTCCTGAACTATGAGAATATTGCCTTTATGTGACTGACGAAATAACTCCCCGGCATCTCTCCTGTTTCATCTGCTTGCCAGGGATTAGACCGTAACACGACGCCGCCCCGGCGACTTAGGTTGACCAATAGGAGGATGAGACTCTAAAGGGGCGGGGGGTGGGGGGGGGGGGAGTGGCTTGCAGGTTTAAGTCGTTAAAAACTGGACGCGGTGAAATAAAGGAAGGCTTGACTTTCATTGCTTTTGTTGTTGTTGTTGTTCTCTCCCAGTTTTGATTGATATTCCTAGACCACTTTGTTGGATGCAAAATGGACGCGGCACGAGTCAAATCGTCGTGGATTTTGTGAACTCTTTACTGAGCACGGTTTGGTGTAATGACCTCGTTAGGTACAAAGTCACCACAGCGATGCGTGACCGTTACGCTTTGCGCGTTTTAATACAAATGACTCGTTGGGTACAAAGTCACCACATGGATGCGTGACCGTTACGCTTTGCGCGTTTTATACAAATGACTCGTTAGGTACAAAGTCACCACATGGATGCGTGACCGTTACGCTTTGCGCGTTTTAATACAAATGACTCGTTAGGTACAAAGTGACCACATGGATGCGTGACCGTTACGCTTTGCGCGTTTTAATACAAATGACTCGTTAGGTACAAAGTGACCACATGGATGCGTGACCGTTACGTGCTAGGCTTTGCATCCGCTCCGAGACTTCTCCGCAGTCCGGTTCTGTGCAGATCACTCTACAAGAAGTCCTTAGGATGAGACTCTAAACTGAAGTCCCCCGTGTGTGTACACGGGAAAAAGGTTCACATACGCACGTTAAAGATCCTGTGCAGCTGGTGTGGCCTGTTCATTGTGTTTTTTTCCAACTGCATGCGCTCATCGACTATAAGCTATAGCTTGTTGATGAGCACATAATGATTTTTTGTATGTTTATTTCGTCTCGAATAAAAATAAAAATAAACCAAAGATCCTGTAGTCCATGTCAGAGTTCAGTGATAACTAAAATAAGCCGGCATGCGCTAAAAATAATTATGCGATGCGTAGTGAGTCGGCTCGAGAGAGGGGCTCTTTATAAAAGCGATCAATAAATAATAGTAATAATAATAATAAAGTCCTTCCAAAAAGCCGGTGCAGTTTGTTGAGGCAGGGGCTTTGTATTCAATTCAGTTCAGTTCATAAAACTCTTACTATCCCCCAAAGGGCACTTTTGTTGTGGTCATGGCGGGCTCGTAAAATAATGAATACATAAAGTTAGAAGAAGAGTACAACAACTTTCCGTTTTGTCTTAACCGATATACAGAGCCCAGGAGCTGGGTGAAAGTGGAGGTGGCCGTCCTGGGCTCCCCGTCCCTGATAGTCCGTACGGTCTCTGTGGACGTACAGCAACATCGGACTGGAACTTAACAATTGTCACGGTCAAAGTATTTGGCAAGTGTTTGGCTGGTAACTTCTCCACTCTCAGAGATGGCAAGTAAGTAAACATGGTGCTTAACGTCCACAGAAACCGTACGGCTTATTAGGGAAGGGGGGAAGGGTTTATGGAGGTGGGGGAGAAGGAGTCTGTTTATACCTATCGCTACACTGTCACGACCAGAATGACTCCTGCATTAAGATGGGCAGTGATGAGAGCCATTTTAATGTTTCATTAATTGTGAGGGACAAAGTCACAAGACAGTGTCCAAAGGCCACAATTTTTGAAGGGAAAGGAGAGCCGAAGCAGATTCGAACCAAACTCCCTCTGCTTACCAGCCTAACGCCTTACCGCTAGGCCAAACCGGCTCACAGATATGGTTGTGGTTTGCCTTTCTTTTGGACTGTAAAGATTTAGAGGATAAAAATTCTCAGGTTTTTGCAGCTGTTTGGGAGAGAGATGAAAGAAATGCCAGGAATGTCAGCGGGAAACATAAAACTAAATTGTTTATTGATTGTTGTGTTCGTGTGATCAATTTGTCGCAGTTTACGCAAGCGTCAACCCAGAGATCGATTCTCATAGATTTAAAAAAAATGTCCTTTTTTTGGATCGGAGACAATGGGGTGGAAAGGGGAATGATTGATTATTTGGGTTTGGCAGACCGCGGGAGAAGAACATAACTGTGCATGGTGATGCACGCGACCAGACCTGCCCTTTAGACACTGGAAGTCGTTGGCAGACTTTGGAGTTTGTGGCACCGTCTTGCGCTAGTCGGCACGTTAAGCAGTTGCACGCACGTGTTGAAGCGTCGCACTTCAGCAAGCAAAGAGGCTGGAAAACGGAGGGTTCTGTGCTGGTCTAGACCAGCTACGGCAAAACATTCGTTCCCTTGGTGAGGCAGGAAAGGGGCAAAGACCGAGTCTGTCTCTGTCTGTCTGTGTGTCTGGCTCTGTGTGTGTGTGTGTGTGTGTGTGTGTGTGTGTGTGTCTCTCTCTCTCTTCTCTCTCTCTCTCTCTCCTCTCTCTCTCTCTCTCTCTCTCTCTCTCTCTCTCTCTCTCTCTCTCTCTCTCTCTCTCTTTTTCTCTGTATCTGTCTCTCTGTCTTTTTCTCTTTGTCTCTCTCTGTCTCTGTCTTTTTCTCTGTATCTGTCTCTCTGTCTTTTTCTCTCTCTCTCTCTGTCTGTCTGTCTGTCTGTCTGTCTGTCTCTCTCTCTCTCTCTCTCTCTCTCTCTCTCTCTCTCTTCTCTCTCTCTCTCTCTCTCTCTCTCTCTCTCTCGCTTTCTCCGTTCTCAGTCATTTCTCTCCTCCTCCTCCTCCCCTCCCCTCCTCTTCCTCCTCCTCCTCCTCTTCCTTCTTTTTCTTCCATGGTGCTTCACGTCCACAGAAACCGTATGGCTTGTTAGGGACGGGGGAAGAGTGGAATAGGGAATGAGAGGCCAGACCCACCTCTCTCTTCACACACCTCTGAGCTTCTCTCTCTCTCTCTCTCTCTCTCTCTCTCTCTCTCTCTCTCTCTCTCTCTCTCTCTCTCTCTCTCTCTCTCTCTCTCTGTGTTACGTCACTGATGCTGTATACATTGTTGACATCCTTGTTATTTACGACCACCGCTTCGTGCGGTGTGGTACCGCGTATGCAGAAATTAAGGTCCTCTGCTGGAATCCAGAACAGCCAGAGGGTTTCTACTTTAAAGCCCGAAGTACGTCGGAATATAGCCTTGCCTGCTTCGCCTACTCCCAGGAATTCTGCCTTACTAATTTCTGCTTTGCCATGATGGTTGTCGGGGTTACAAATCAGTTACCTATCTGTAGGAAAACCGGCGCCTGCTTGACGTAAGAGAGATAGTAGAAACTCACTGTTATAGTTTGTGGGTGTCGGGAACTGGTCGGACAAGTCTAGAACAAATAATTGTTTAGCAGTTGAGAATGTATAGTTCGTTTTGAAAGCACCGGTATCTAGACTGAACTGTTGTCGGGAGTTTTAAAGTGTCTGATAGGACATGATGATTTACGCTGCTCATAATTATTTATTCTGGCGGTCGGCCATTGGAATATTTTGGAGAGTGGTACAGTCGCGATTTGTTTTACGAGGGAGAGCTAAAAAACACACAAAAACAAACATTTCCGGAGGGTTATTTACAGAGTGGGACAGTAGCGGTTTGTCATTGTTGTTTTACGAGTGAGAGCTAAAAAAAAAAATGTTTAAAATTTCCACAGGGGCTATTTGCAGAATGGGACAGTAGCGATTTGACATTCAGTTGTTTACGAGGGAGAGCTGGAAAAAATGGTATAAAATTATCACAGAGCTGTTTACCCGAGTTTTATTTACTTCCAAACAGCGCAGTAGCACCATAGGAGGACAGCTAAGTTGAGATTATTTATCGTGTTCGTTGCCCGTAATCTAACCGTTCTCAAACAAGAAATTTGAGTCTGGTTTTATGATGGATATGGATAGCTATGACGTATCGTTAACATTTTCCCCGGACATTTTAGACTTTTATTACACTACCAAGAGACGTAATGAAGTTATGTGTACGTGAAGGGTGTGTGCAGTGTAGGCTATTGCAGGGCGACCTCTCGTATTCCAGGAACAATGAGGTAAACGATTGTGGACAGTTTTTAAAAAGTGATTTTGAACAAGCTAGTTAGTTTTTGGATTTTAACGTCCTGTCAACCGCATAGGGACGAGGCTTGGAACCAACGTTTTGCTTCTCTTTGCTCTGGTTTGATGCAGCAAGCATGTATCGCTCTAAGACAGGTTTAGTTCTGTCTGGAGCCAAAGCAGTATTAACGTTGTGACCAAAGATTGATAAGCCATATGTTCAGCTCTGGCCGGAACCTAAACGGCATTGCGTGAGCATAGATTCTGAACCAGAGAGACAAGTTTTTTTCTCTTCTTCTCCCTCTCTCTCTCTCTCTCTTTGTGTCTGTCTGTCTGTCTCTCTCTCTCTGAAACTAAAATATCATTACGTCATAATCAGATATTGTTTAAACAAGAGAGACAAGTTTAGCTATTTCTCTCTGGAACCTAAGCAGCATTACGCTATGATCAGAGATTAAACCAGAGAGACAAGTTTAGCCCCCCCCCCCTCTCTCTCTCTCTCTTGCTCTCTCTCTGGATCCAAAACAGCATTACGCCATGATCCGAGATTGTTAAGCCAGAGAGACAAGTCTCTCTCTCTCTCTCTCTCTCTCTCTCTCTCTCTCTCTCTCTCTCTCTCTCTCTCTCTCTCTCTCTCTCTCTCTCTCCCCCCCCTCTCTCTCTCTCTCTCTGGATCCAAAACAGCATCACGGGGACGACGCATTGCGAGTGAAGAATGGCCAGGTGTCTGGAGGGCTTCAGAAAGCAGGGCCGCCGCTTACAGGGCAATGGCTGGGCGTCTGGAAACATCGCGAGGCTGGTGAGCCATAAGACGATGCGATGGTTAAGGTCTTACGTCACAAGACCACGCGAAGCTCTTTTTTTATTTTAAATTCAGTATAACAAATATAACACAATTATAGAACATATCAGTACACCCGTTCCAACAGGACCACGCGAAGCTTGACATCTGTCGTCACAAGACAACGCGAAGCTTGACATCTGTCGTCACAAGACATCCCACAGGACAACCCGAGATTTGACATCTGTCCTCAGTCGTCACAAGCCAACGTTAGGTTAAGTTTGACATCTGTTGGTTTGGCATCTGTTGTCACAAGACAACGCTAGGTTTGACATCTGTCGTCACAAGACATCCCACAGGACAACCGAGGTTTGGCATCTGTCATTCAGTCGTACAAGCCAACGTTAGGTTAAGTTTGACATCTGTTGGTTTGGCATCTGTTGTCACAAGACAACGCTAGGTTTGACATCTGTTGTCACAAGACAACGCTAGGTTTGACATCTGTCGGTTTGACATCTGTTGTGCAAGACAACGCTAGGTATGGCATCTGTCAGTTTGGCATGCGTCGTGACAAGACAGCGCTAGGTTTGACATCTGTCAGTTTGGCATGCGTCGTCGCAAGACAGCGCTAGGTTTGACATCTGTCGTCACAGGACAGCGCTAAGTTTGGCATGTGTCGTCACAAGACAACGCTAGATTTGACATCTGTCGTCACAAGACAACGCTAGGTTTGACATCTGTCGGTTTGGCATGTGTCGTCACAAGACAGCGCTAGGTTTGACATCTGTCGTCACAAGACAACGCTAGGTTTGACATCTGTCGGTTTGGCATGTGTCGTGGGCATTTGACACGTCGTGCATGTCACAAGCTTATTTGCCGGCGGCGGCCGTTGCCGTGGGTTACTGGGGATCAGCGGAACTGGTTTGGCATCTGTGGGTTTGGCATGTGTCGTCACACGATATCGCGAGTCTGGGCATCGTCAGTCAAGCTTATTTGCCGGCGGCGGCCGTTGCCGTGGGTTACTGGGGATCAGCGGAACTGAGATTTGTTACCATCGCTGCTACCGTTCGTCAGAAACCCCACTGAAGGCATCACGGTGCAGGCGCGTTCGTCAGACCGCCCCCGGTGTATGGATTTTGATACCTACCTGACTCGGCTTCTGACGGGCAAGTGTGGGGGCGAGGAATCTGGTAATAGTTAATTATCGCCCCTAGTAAGGGAACGAACTGAAGGGGTGAGGGGAAGAGTGGTGGTGTGGGTGGTGAGTGAGGGGGGGGGGGGGGGGTGGTAGATAAAGGAAGGTCACCGGAGATGAATATTGCATGGGGGTCTGGAACCTCCGCTGGTCTTTGGGAAGGAGTCTCTTTGTAACGCAGGAGGAGAGAGACGGAATTAGGGACCTGCTGGGGAGGGTTCAGCAATCAGCCAAACGGAAATCACCCAACACTAGCTCAGAGTGGTCTGTTCATGTGTGCAGCTGGTGTGGCCTGTTCATGTGTGTAGCTGGTGTGGCCTGTTCATGTGTGCAGCTGGTGTGGCCTGTTCGTGTGTGCACAGAGTATGTGGCCTCAGAGGTCAGGAGCTGTGTGAAAGTGGAGGTGGCCGTTCTGGGTTCCTAGTCACCAGGAGTCCGTACGGTCTCTGTGGAAGTAAAGTAAAGCAACACTGAACTTGAACAGCATGTGGCCGGGGCTCAGGAGCGGGGTGGCCGTTCCGCACTCGCCGGTCCCAACAGTCCGCCTGGTCTTTGCTGACGTAAGGCGACGTTTTAAGAAGAAAGTATGTGGCCAGCTTGTGTCTGGGAACGCGTAGTAAGAGTTGGACACTGCAGGTAAATTGGCCGTTTTTTTGCGCGTCATCCTTCCTTTGCCAAAGAACTTGAAGTGTGGATTTTTCACAGAAAAGGTGTAAGAAATTGCTCAAGGAATCAGCCCCCCCCCCCCCCCCCCCCCCCCCCCCCCCCCCGGCCCGCCCCCTCCCGGCCCGCCCCCTCCGCCACCCACTCCCACTTCCGGTGAGAGAAGCCAATGGTAGGGGCGATAAGAGTGAAGCACTGATTTGTTGGTGACCAGGAGCGAAAGTGGGTGGGCTGTTAGCTCTTGTTTCGTGCCGCCCCGGGAACTTCGTGACGAACTCGTTTTGGATCGAGGGTTGCGCGTGTGCAAGTGAAGGGCGACCGCTGTTCGCTGTTTTCTGATGCACCCCGGGAACTTCGCGAAGAACTCGTCCTAAAGGTGGCGCGTGTGGAACTGAAGGGCAACTGATGTCCGCTGTTTTCTGATGCACGAGTGTGGAAAAAAAGCTCGTTTTTTGTTTGTTGTGTGTGTGTGTGTGTGTGTGTGTGTGTGTGTGTGTGTGTTTTAGGGGTACATTGGTGGAACTGAAGGACGACTGTTCGTTGTCCTTAGGCACACACTAGATGATTGTGTTGGCTCTGACATCGTTGTGAAGAACATGTGTTGACGTTGTGCACGTGCCCACCTAGGCACAGTGGACTTCCGTGTCAGAGAGCTGACAATGTGGTCAGGGAAACGTTGTTCTGGCGCTCCCTCCTCCTCCTCCCTCCCCCCCGCCCTCCCCCTTGCCACTGACCGACCGTGCCGCTGTCCCATGTGCTGCTACTGAAGCTCCGATACTAACCCGTTGGGAACTTGGCCGGTAGACACGTGTCTTCAAACTGGAGTTTTTGCTGGTAATCCGTTGTACCACTACCGCAGCGTGTTCGCCTGAGAGTTCTAATGGTAGGTAGATGTGTTCAAACGGTGTTGAAGGTTCTGCTACTGAAGCTCCGATACTAACCCGTTGGGAACTTGGCCGGTAGACACGTGTCTTCGAGCTGGAGTTTTGCTGGTAATCCGTTGTATCACTTCCGCAGCGTGTTCACTTGAGAGTTCTGATGGCAGACCGATATGTTCAAACTGTATAAAAGCAAGAGCTACGCTGCTGGACCTTTAATAATACATACATTTTCTGTAGCGCTATTCCCCGTTGGGCGAGCTCAACGCGCTTGTGTCCCGTCGTTACCTTTGTGTCCCCGTTGTGGGCGGGAGAGTTATACCTGTGGACCGTTGTGTTCAGATCAGAGTTGTGATTGCAGACCATCACGTCCAGATTATCTGCGGGCGGAAGTGGTTTCGGCTGGTAGACCTTTGTGCACAAGCTGTGTTTAAGCGAGAGTTGTGCAGGTAGACCTTTGCTTCCCAGCTGTGTACAGGCCAGGCGTAGACCTTTGCGTGTTCAAGCGAGAGATACGCTGGTAGACCCTTGTGTGGGAAACTGTGTCGAAGAGAGTTACGCTGGTAGACCCTTGCGTGGAAGTTCTGTTCAAGCGAGTTACGCTAATAGACCATTGTGTGGAAACTGTTTAAGGGAGAATTACGCTGGTAGACCCTTGTGTGGGAAACTGTTCAAGGGAGAGTTACGCTGGTAGTCCCTTGTGTGGAAGCTCTGTTCGGCTCTCTTCAAGCGAGTTACGCTAGTAGACTGTTGTGTGGAAACTGTTCAAGGGAGAGTTACGCTAGTAGACTGTTGTGTGGAAACTGTTCAAGGGAGAGTTACGCTAGTAGACTGTTGTGTGGAAACTGTTCAGAGCGTAACGCTGGTAGACCCTTGCATGGAAGCTATGTTCAAGCGAGAGTTACGCTGGTAGACCCTTGTGTGCTAACTGTTCAAGCGAGAGTTACGCTTGTAGACCCTTGTGTGCTAACTGTTCAAGCGAGAGTTACGCTGGTAGACCCTTGTGTGCTAACTGTTCAAGCGAGAGTTACGCAGGTAGACCCTCGTGTGCTAACTGTTCAAGCGAGAGTTACGCAGGTAGACCCTTGTGTGCTAACTGTTCAAGCGAGAGTTACGCTGGTAGACCCTTGTGTGCTAACTGTTCAAGCGAGAGTTACGCTGGTAGACCCCTGTGTGCTAACTGTTCAAGGGAGAGTTACGCTAGTAGACGCTTGTGTGGGAAACTGTTCAAGGAAGAATTACGCTGGTAGACCTTTCCGTGGAAAACTGTTCAAGGGAGTCACGCTGATAAACCTTCGAGTGGACACCGTGTTCAAGCGAGAGTTACGCTGGTAACTAGACCTTGCGTGCAAACCACGTGCACGTCAGTGCTGTGCCTGCAGTAGTGCTGTCCGAGCGAGGGATAGGCCAGTAGACTGGTGAGAGAACAGCGCTGAGGTGAGAGTTCCGGCGTGCTGTGCTGTCCGACCTCGGGGCCCAAGCCCGTGTCGGCCGTGGAGGTGTGTGGATGTTGTTGGTGCCTCTGGCCGTGCCCCGGTGGGCGTGCTGCAAGAAGGACGTGAGGGCGGCGAGGGCAGAAGTGGTTTGCATGGTTCCCCTACCGGCCTCGCCCTCTCCCGATGTCCGTGGTGTGCTTCGCTAGCGGAGCTGTCGCCATGTCCAGCTTCTCCGTGCATAGCTCCGTGGACGTGGGGCGCCACCTCTTCATCCTCCACCTGCACGTCGAGGTGCTCAAGATCATCAACGTCGTCTGGTGCCAGTTCAGGGCCTTCCGCTGCAAGGTGGGTCTTTTGGTTTGGGGTGGGGTGGGGTGGGGAGGGGGGAGGGGAGTTACGGTCTGGTGGGGTTGAGGGCTGGGTTGGGTCAAAGGGTGTGTGTGTGTATGCGTGCGTGCGTGTGTGTGTGTGTGTGTGCGTGCGTGCGTGTGTTTGTGTGTGCGTGTGTGTGTGCTCGCGCGTGTGTTTGTGTGTGTGACGGGATTCGGGGTGGGGGGGGGGGGGGGGGGGGGGGGGGGGGGGGGGGGGGGAGAGGTCGTGTACTTGCCTATGCACATAGGTTTGAAATTGTGTTCAATTTTATCCCTCGTTCTCCACCCCACTTCCCTCCACCCTACCCGTCCCCTCTCCCGGTTCACTTTCCTGTGTCCGTTTGCGGGCATACAGATGGCGCCCCGGTATTGCTCCGTACGGCACTTAATACATGACGGCGCAAACCAGTTTATCGCTCATGCAGATTTGATTTACTCCGACTGACTTCAAGTGTTAGTGGACTTACGTCAGACGGCAACCGCTTTTGCCTTCGCTTTGGTGTCCTGCTGGTCGCTCTGTCTTTTCCTCTTTGACTCTCTTCACTCTGTCTTTCCCTCTTTGACTGTTCACTCTGTCTTTTCCTCTTTGACTCTTCACTCTGTCTTTTCCTCTTTGACTCTCTTCACTCTGTCTTTCCCTCTTTGACTGTTCACTCTGTCTTTTCCTCTTTGACTCTTCACTCTGTCTTTTCCTCTTTGACTTTTCTTCACTCTGTCTTTTCCTCTTTGACTCTTCACTCTGTCTTTTCCTCTTTGACTCTCTTCACTCTGTCTTTCCCTCTTTGACTTTTCACTCTGTCTTTTCCTCTTTGGCTGTTCACTCTGTCTTTTCCTCTTTGACTGTTCACTCTGTCTTTGCCTCTTTGCCTCTGTTCACTCTGTCTTTCCCTCCTTGACTCTGTTCACTGTCTTTCCCTCTTTGTTTGTTCACTGTCTTTCCCTCTGTGACTGTTCACTCTGTCTTTCCCTCTTTGGTTGTTCACTGTCTTTCCCTCTTTGACTGTTCACACTGTCTTTCCCTCTTTGACTGTTCACACTGTCCTTCCGTCCTGAAATCGGTTCACCCTGTTTCTCTCCCCCCCCCCCCCCCCTCCCCCCTCCCCCCTTGAATCGCGTGCCTGACAACTGGCCAATGCTTAACGAGGTCAGTCCGTTCTGCGGTCAGATTGACGCCCGATGTGTGACGTGAATATTGAGTTACGTGTTGCAAGCTGCGCGTAAAATGTGCAGTGGGGTAAATGACAGTCTGTAGAACGTACCCGTGGTACCAGTAGAAGTACTTACTCGGGGTGGTCTCACTGTCTAGGTGGGCTAAGTGGTCTACGTGTGGACGTATTAACGTCAGTGTGACTTGTAAGGTCGCGGGGAAGGCGCCTCTGTGATATACTCCGCCCCCCCCCCCCCCCCCCCCCTCATCTGTGTACAGTACACACACGCACGCACGCACGCACGCACACACACACACACAAACACACATACACACACACACCGCCGCGCGCACACACACACACACCACACACACACACACACACACACTGCACACACACACACACACACACACACACACACACACACACACACACACACACACACACACACACCGCACGCACACACACATCGGCGCGCACACACACACACACACACACACACACACACCCCTGCACACACACCACACACACACACACACACCACACACACACACACACACCACACACACGCACACACACCACACGCCGCACCACACACACACACACACACACACACACCACACACACACACACACACACTGCACACACACACACACACACACACACACACACACACACACACACACACACACACACACGCACACAGATCAGCCGATTAATTATCTAATTATCATGACAAAGGGAATCGTTTTCAAGCGACAAGACTCACTAGAAAATGTAATGCTTGAACTTGGGAACTGTCTATAACTTCCTTGGGTGATATGTCCAGACCGGTATTTATCGGAGCGCGGTCGAGTTACGTGCAAAGCGAAGTGGTGCAAGGTCGCCGAGTGGTTGCGAGTTGCGGTGATGTCACAGATGATAGCTTCGTCTGTGGCAGCGCTGCGCTGTGGGCCGGTGAAGTGTTGGTTACACCCACCCTGCCGCTTTGTCCCATCAACGCTTTGATGGACGGTGACGTCAGCACGCGGCGCTCTGATAACAGGGCGCTGGGGTCAGATTGTTGGCGCTGGAAATAACGGTTTTAATAGGGTGTATACAATTAATGAATCTCTCCTGTCTTTCTCTTCTCCCTCTGGCAGTCTGTCACTCGGTCCATGTCTCTGTCTCTGTCTGTCTGTCCCTCTCTCCCTCTCTCTGTCTCTCTTTGTCTGTCTCTGTCTGTCTGTCTGTCTGTCTGTCTGTCTGTCTGTCTCTCTCTGTCTGTCTGTCTGTCTGTCTGTCTGTCTGTCTGTCTCTCTCTCTCTCTCTCTCTCTCTCTCTCTCTCTCTCTCTCTCTCTCTCTCTCTCTCTCTCTCTCTCTCTCTCTCTTCCCTTCCTGTCCCCTGCCCCCGGTAGTGTTCTAGAAAGATATTTTGCGTAAATGAAATTGAAAAAGAATCTCACTTTTTATTTGAATGCGATTCAGCCTATTCAGAATCGTCGATTCAGACGATGTGGGTTTTATCTGTGCTGGCGCAAGCAACGTGAGATGCCCTGAGAAATAAACGCCAGATGTAATTTGAGTTGTCTGTTGCCAGCTTACTGACACTGAGCACCAACGAAAAACTGTCAGCTTTAGTAAGTTTTTGGAAACCTATGGCGTAACCCCAAAAATCTGAAACAAGAATGACTGCTAACGTTCCAAAACAAGATATAAACACAGAAAAGGCTCAAAAGAAGGCTAATTTTATTAGGACAAAACACCACGTGCGAATTTTCGTGGTAATCACCTTTTTCAAGCTACAAAGCAACAGTTAAACAACAGGTAAACGGTGCAAAATTAGGTGTAGAATTGTAGAACAACAGATAAACGGTGAAAAATTAGATGTAGAATTGTAGAACAGCAGGTAAACGGTGAAAATGAGATGTAGAATTGTAGAACAACAGGAAAACGGTGAAAAAATAGATGTAGAACAGGTAAACGGTGAAAAATTAAATGTAGAACTATAGGACAAAAGGTAAATGGTGTAAATTGAGATGTAGAACTATAGTACAACAAGTAAACGGTGAAAAATGAAATGTAGAACTATAGGACAAAAAGTAAACGGTGTAAATTGAGATGTAGAACTATAGTACAACAGGTAAACGGTGTAAAATGAGATGTAGAACTATAGGACAACAAATAACGGCGAAAAACATTAATGAGATGTAGAATTGTAGAACAACACGTAAACGGTAAAAATGAGATGTAGAACTATAGGACAACAGGTAACGGTGAAAACATTAATGAGATGTAGAATTGTAGGACAACAGGTAAACGGTAAAAATTTGATGTAGAACTATAGGACAACAGGTAAGCGGTAAAAATTAGATGTAGAACTATAGGACAACAGGTAAACGGTAAAAATTAGATGTAGAACTATAGGACAACAAATAATGGTGAAAAACATTAATGAGATGTAGAATTGTAGGACAACAGGTAAACGGAAAATGAGATGTAGAACTATAAAAAGGAAAAAAATTTATAGAACTATAGGACAACAGGTAAAGGGTGAAAAATGAGATATAGAACTACAAGACAACAGGTAAACGGTAAAAATGAGATGTAGAACTGTAGGACACCTACGCTTAACCAGTCACGGCCGTGGTTGGAGGAAAGCTGTAGTGAAACCAGAGCCTGTCATGACCCAGTGCCTGGGAGCGACCCAGTACCTGGCAGTGAAACCAGTGCCTGGGAGTATCCCAGTGCCTGGCAATGGCCCAGTGCCTGGCAGTGAAACCAGTGCCTGGGAGTGACCCAGTGACTGGGAGCGACCCAGTGCCTAGGAGTGACCCAGTGACTGGCAATGGCCCAGTGCCTAGCAGTGAAACCAGTGCCTGAGAGTGACCCAATGACTGGGAGCGACCCAGTGCCTGGGGGGGAGTAAAACCCTGGGAGTGACCCAGTGACTGGGAGCGACCCAGTGCCTAGGAGTGACCCAGTGCCTGGGAGTGACCCAGTGCCTAGGAGTGACCCAGTGCCTGGGAGCGACCCAGTGCCTGGCAGTGAAACCAGTGCCTGGCAGTGACCCAATAACTGGGAACGACCCAGTGTTTGGCAGCGACCCAGTGCCTGGGAGCGACCCAGTGCCTGGCAGCGACCCAGGCAGAGTGACCCAGTAACTGCCCGAGCTCTGTCCGGGCGCACAGTGGCGTGGTGGTGGCGATGGTGACGGCACGTGCAACGGGGAGGTGTCCCCCGTCTGGAAAAGACAGACCCTCAGAGACACACTCTCTCTCTCTATCCTCGCAACGACATCGCCAGCGTCATGGACACCCCCCCCCCTTCCCCCCTCACCCCCCCCCCTCACCCCCCCCCACCCCCCCGCCTCTCCCGCCCCCACCTTTCTTTTTATCCGTGGCGACAGCGGCAGTCGGCGTGGTGGTGAAGCCGACAGATTAGCGCTCCCAGAGGTGCGCTTCTGGCCTACCCTCGTCAGGCTGCTGCAAGGAGTGGAAGAGGTTTCTATTTCAGCCCCAGCGCCGCCAGCACTAACGCTTGGCCATGGCGGAGTTAGAGGCTCAAGGAGTCGTTAGCCGCTGCCCCTTAAAGGACAAGGCAGGACGTAGGCAAATGGTGAGGGGGGTGGGGTGGGGGAGAGGTTGGGGGGGAGGGGGGAGGATGGGGGGGCGGGGAGGATGGGGGGGTCAGGGGGTAGGGGGAGGGGGGGGTAGGGGGGGTCAGGGGGGACACAAGCCGGAAGAATGGCAGCAGATGGTAGACGGGGAGTTGTGACATTTGGACGCCCTGAGCCGCGGTGACGTTAAGATGGCTTTGGCCGCGCTATGGCCGGTAGCCGATTAGGCTGATCTCATTATCAGCGCTCAAGCAGCCGGGCGTAACTCGCTGATTGTCTTCGTCCCCCTCCCCTCCGCTCCCGTTCCCGATTCCCCGTTCGCCAGTCCCCTTTCCCCGTTCGCCAGTCCCCATTCCCCGGTCGCCATTCCCCATTCCACGTTCGCCGTTCCCCGTTCGCCAGTGCAATCCTAATTCCCCGTTCGCCATTCCGCGTCCATTCCCCGTTCGCCATTCCCCATTTCTCATTCCCCGATTCCATTCCCCGTTCCCCAGTCCACGCTCGCCGTTCCCGATTCCCGATTCTCCATTCACCATGACCGCCACTGTCGTCGGTCACGTTGGAATGAAGAGGGAGAGGGAATTAGGGTCCTGGTTGGTGTGGCGGGACAGATGGTTGTTCTGTGTGTTCTTTGTCAATACTTTTTAGGACATTATTTTATATACCACTTCTGCCTCGTTCGAAAGGTGGGGGGGGGGGGGGGGGGGGGGGGAGACTGTAAGGACCTTCCTCACTGGCCGTGATAATATGATTAAGGACCTTCCTCACTGGCCGTGATAATATGATTATGGACCTTCCTCACTGGCCGTGATAATATGATTATGGACCTTCCTCACAGGCCGTGATAACATGATTATGGACCTTCCTCACTGGCCGTGATAACATGATTATGGACCTTCCTCACTGGCCGTGATAACGTGATTATGGACCTTCCTCACTGGCCGTGATAACGTGATTATGGACCTTCCTCACTGGCTGTGATAACGTGATTATGGACCTTCCTCACTGGCCGTGATAATATGATTATGGACCTTCCTCACTGGCCGTGATGACATGATTATGGACCTTCCTCATCGGCCGTGATGACATGATTATGGACCTTCCTCACTGGCCGTGATAACATGATTATGGACCTTCCTCACTGGCCGTGATAACGTGATTATGGACCTTCCTCACTGGCTGTGATAATATGATTATGGACCTTCCTCACTGGCCGTGATAACATGATTATGGATGGGGACCTTGTGCGTCATCTCTCGTGATGGGGCAATTCAACTTCTCTGGAATCATGTTGTTTTGTTGTTGTTTTTCCAGTCAGGGAGATTGAATAGAGGGATCGGTTCAGCCGGTTTTGTTCAGGTGTTGTTGCTGTTGTTGTTGTTGTTGTTGTTGTGTGTGTGTGTGTGTGTGTGTGTGTGTGTGTGTGTGTTAGACATAGTGTTTGTGTGTGTGTGTCTGTCTGTCTGTGTGCTTTCTTGGGGTTAGTTAATTAGGGTGTGTGTGTGTGTGTGTGTGTGTGTGTGTTAGACATAGTGTTTGTGTGTGTGTGTCTGTCTGTCTGTGTGCTTTCTTGGGGTTAGTTAATTAGTCATTGGATTGCAACGTCCTGCCAAACGCGCCTGAAGGCGGAAGCATATCCGGAATCAATTTTAATATAAAACAACAACAACAACAACGGGTGCTTGTATCGACTGATCTGGGGTGATTTCTTGGTGTATAGGCCGCTTCTGACGCTTAACTGGGACGGACGGGAAAGATTGGGGGAGGGGGGGGGGGTCCTCTTCCCCATGCTCCAGTTGCCAAGCGTCGCTTTCCGGCACCTTCCTCCGTTGAGAAAGGATGTCGGAAACCAGTGCTTGCTTTCCGGCACCTTCCTCCGTTGAGAAAGGATGTCGGAAACCAGTGCTTGCTTTCCGGCACCTTCCTCCATGGAGAAAGGATGTCGGAAACCAGTGCTTGCTTTCCGGCACATTCCGCCGTGGAGAAAGGATGTCGGAAACCAGTGCTTGCTTTCCGGCACATTCCTCTGTGGAGAAAGGATGTCGTAAACCAGTGCTTGGAGTTTGCCTCGTCCTTTCACCGCACGGTCTGCCGATGAGAACTGGAGATTGGAGTTGCCTCGTCATAGAGGTTTTGTGAACCATGCACCAAAGCCGCAATGTCACGCGTCTGTCAATGAACACCTCTATCATGCCTCGCACCAGGAGCTGAACAAGAATGAACAGCAGGCTGCTCGATACTTGTGTAATTCCCAAAACCTGTATTTCGATCTGCACGTAATCCCCACAGCGTCTCCAACGCCTGGTGCGCCCCCTGCCGGGATGGTGTCTTATCACAACGTACAGCCGGCAAAAGCCCCCGCCTTTGATGCATTTCCTAGTTGTCTGTTTCCTTAGATGACCCCCTGTGTGTGTGTGTGTGTGTGTGTGTGTGTGTGTGTGTGTGTGTGTGTGTGTGTGTGTGTGTGTGTGTGTGTGTTGGCCCAGAGATTGTGAAATACCTCATAGTTTCTATCTATCTTTCGCACAAAAGCTTCGGAATTGGATACAGCGTGTCCCTCATAAATCTCTTGTGTTTTTGGTGTTTTTTTGTTTTGCTTTGCATTTTTGTTTTGTTTTTAGAAAACGACAGAAGGTGATCATTTTCGTTTCTTTTCTTTTCTCGGCAGCTTAATAGACACGAACTTTGAAATCACAGACAGTTTGCTTTTTGCTTATGTGTCTTGTAATTGTCTGCAGCATAATATTTATTTGACAATTTCCGTGTGGGAGGGGAATGGGATGAAGTCTGTTTGTTCTTCTTCCCCCGCCCCCCTGGTCCGTCCTCCTCACCCCTCTCCCTCCTTCACGCACACACACACACGCACACACACACACACACACACACACACACACACACACACACACACACACACACACACACACACACACACACACACACACACACACTTGACACAGGGTTGCATGGAAACACGTGGAAACAAGGGAATGAAAGGAGACAGCGGCATAGAAACAAGGTGCTGAAGTGAGTGTGTGTGTGCGTGGAAACAAGGGGACGCGGCGAGGTGTGCGTGGAAACAAGAAAACGCAGTGGGGTGAGCGTGGAAACAAGGGAACGCAGTGGGGTGTGCGTGGAAACACGGGAATGCAGTGGGATGAGCGTGGAAACAAGGGGACGCGGCGAGGTGTGCGTGGAAACAAGAAAACGCAGTGGGATGAGCGTGGAAACAAGGGAACGCAGTGGAAACAATGGAACGCGGTGGGATGAGCGTGGAAACAAGGGAACGCAGTGGGGTGTGCGTGGAAACAAGGGAACGCAGTGGGGTGTGCGTGGAAACACGGGAACGCAGTGGGATGAGCGTGGAAACAGGGAACGCAGTGGGGTGTGCGTGGAAACAAGGGGACGCGGCGAGGTGTGCGTGGAAACAAGAAAACGCAGTGGGATGAGCGTGGAAACAAGGGAACGCAGTGGAAACAATGGAAGGGGTGGGATGTGCGTGGAAACAAGGGAACGCAGTGGGGTGTGCGTGGAAACAAGGGAACGCAGTGGGGTGTGCGTGGAAACAAGGGAACGCAGTGGGGTGTGCGTGGAAACGAAAGCGTTATGGGGAGGTTGCATGATTAGGGCGGTGTGTTGATTGGATGGGGATAATTGGGATAATTTACAACCTGCATTCCTCGTCGTGCTTCTCCGATAAAGACGGGGGCTGGCCGGTAGTGAACGCCACTCTGCGTCACTGTCGTCGTTTTCACAGTCGCTTCATTGTCTCCCTTCTCCTCTCAGTACCGTCTCCCTTCTCCTCTCAGTACCGTCTCCCTTCTCCTCTCAGTACCGTCTCCCTTCTCCTCTCAGTACCGTCTCCCTTCTCCTCTCAGTACCGTCTTCCTTCTCCTCTCAGTACCGTCTTCCTTCTCCTCTCAGTACCGTCTCCCTTCTCCTCTCAGTACCGTCTCCCTTCTCCTCTCAGTACCGTCTCCCTTCTCCTCTCAGTACCGTCTCCCTTCTCCTCTCAGTACCGTCTCCCTTCTCCTCTCAGTACCGTCTCCCTTCTCCTCTCAGTACCGTCTCCCTTCTCCTCTCAGTACCGTCTCCCTTCTCCTCTCAGTACCGTCTCCCTTCTCCTCTCAGTACCGTCTCCCTTCTCCTCTCAGTACCGTCTCCCTTCTCCTCTCAGTACCGTCTCCCTTCTCCTCTCAGTACCGTCTCCCTTCTCCTCTCAGTACCGTCTCCCTTCTCCTCTCAGTACCGTCTCCCTCCTCTCAGTACCGTCTCCCTTCTCCTCTCAGTACCGTCTCCCTTCTCCTCTCAGTACCGTCTCCCTTCTCCTCTCAGTACCGTCTCCCTTCTCCTCTCAGTACCGTCTCCCTTCTCCTCTCAGTACCGTCTCCCTCGCGCACTCTCATTCTGCAATGCCGCCCTTACGTAATCGCCTGCTTCAGTGTGTGTGTGTTTCCGTGTGTGTGTGTGTGTTTCCGTGTGTGTGTGTGTGTGTGTGTATGTGTGTGTGTGTGTGTGTGTGTGTGTGTGTGTGTGTGTGTGTGTGTGTGTGTGTGTGTTCTGTGTGTGTGTGTGTGTGTGTGTGTGTGTGTGTGTGTGTTTGGTGTGTGTGTTGTGTGTGTGTGTTGGTGTCTGTGTGTGTGTGTGTGTGTGTTGTTGTGTGTGTGTGTGTGTGTGGTGTGTGTGTGTGTGTTGTGTGTGTGTGGTCGTGTGTGTTGTGTGTTCGTGTGTGTGTGTGTGTGTGTGTGGTGTGTGTGTGTGTGTGTGTGTGTGTGTTGTGTGTGTGTGTGTGTGTGTGTTTGTGTGTGTGGTGAGTGTGCGTGCATTTTGTGTGTGTGTATGTGTGTGTGTGCGCGCGCGCATGCCCTTGTGTGTGCGTGTCCTAATAAATAGCGGTTTTTTTTTGGGAACCCTTTCTGTGTTTGGATCTTGTTTTAGAACGCTAGCAGTCATTCTTGTTTCAGATTCCATGCACTTATTGTTTGCTCTCTCTCTCTCTCTCTCTCTCCTCTCTCTCTCTCTCTTCTCTCTCTCTCTCTCTCTCTCTCTCTCTCCTCTCTCTCTTTTGCACGCACGCAAGCACGCGCATACCCTGGAGGGCGCAGGTGCATACACATTACTCCCTTTCCTGTTTTTGATGCGCTATGCCCAATAGCTTTTCGTTTCGCGTTCCTCTTGTCAGTCTGTCTTGTGTGTGTGTGTGTGTGTGTGTGTGTGTGTGTGTGTGTGTGTGTGTGTGTGTGTGTGTGTGTGTGTGTGAGAGAGAGAGAGAGAGAGAATCTGAACGGCCTTTGAATGCGAGAAATCGCGGTTAGTGTGCTTTTGCGAGAATGTGCTTTTACTTGGCAGCAGTAATAGTCTTGTCTGGCGTTCCTTTGGTAGCGGCAGACTAGGCTGTGCTGATTGGTCAGGGCCTGAAATCATGACATCATGGCACGTGCAAGTAGAATGAACCTGTTGATTGGTCATTCTTCCGGCGACACGTTGGTTGCATGTGGTGCATGTCAGAGTGTACATGTCCCTTTTTCGTTGGTCCTTTCTCACTCCTATTCCTCCTCCTCCTCCTTCTTCTTCTTCGTCTCCTCCTCCTCTTCTTCTTCTTCTTCTTCCTCTTCTTCTTTATCTCCTCCTCCTCCTCCTTCTTCTTTTCGTCGTTTTCCTCTTCTCCTTTTCTTCTTCTTCTTTTTTTCTTCTTCTTTTTTTAATCCCGACATTGTTTGGAACATGAATGCGGGATTAATTTGGTCTCTGAAGCTGTTCCGTTGTTTAAAACGGGCGCCAACTTGATGCTTTCCGCCCGACAATTGCCCGGCATTTCCTGTGCTGACATTTCATTGGCTTATTGTCGGTGATTGACGGGGGTAGGCCGGCCAGGTCTATTTCCGTTCTGGGGGGCGGTTGGTGGCGGCAGTGCCCTTGGACAAGGACAGGGCGAAGCATGCGATGATTGCTGGTTTGCTGTTGGCTGAATTGTTCACTGTGGGCTGAATTGTTCACTGCTGGCTGAGTTGTTCACTGTTGGCTGAGTTGTTCACTGTTGGCTGAACTGTTCACTGTGGGCTGAATTGTTCACTGTTGGCGATGACTGGGCTATTGTTCACCTGGTGAATTGTGCTTGAGTTGTTCACTGTTGGCTGAGTTGTTCACTGTGGGCTGAATTGTTCACTGTGGGCTGAGTTGTTCACTGTTGGCTAAGTTGTTCACTGTTGGTTGAATTGTTCATTGTTGGTTGAATTGTTCACTGTTGGCTGAGTTCACTGTGGGCTGAATTGTTCACTGTGGGCTGAGTTGTTCACTGTTGGCTGAATTGTTCACTTTACTCCTGTTTCCGTTGAGACCCACGGTCTGGGCCTGGCCAGATCCGGAGGTGCTAGCCGTTGCGGAAAGGTTCTGGTGTGTTTCGGAACAGCGCTGTTAGTGATTTCTGTAGCGATTTGGCGTGTTGCGGACGGCTGTGTGAGCGATTTCTGAAGTGAGATGATTTGTTAACAAACTGTTGTGTCAGCAATTTCTGAAGCGGTCCGATTTGTTAAAAACATTATTGTGTGTTAGTTATTTCTGAAGTGTGTGATTTTATGATTTTATTATTATTTTTATTTTTTGATTTTTTGTTGTTGTTGTTGATTTTTTGATTATTATTATTATTATTTTTAAATATAATTAAGAAAAAGTTGGATTTTTTTTTTGGGCGGGGGGGGGGGAGGGGGGGGGGGGGATTAAACAAACAGTTGCGTTACGATCCGATCTTCCCGCCACCCAAGTTTAAAAGTGATTGGATAGACAGAAGGATGAATGAATCTCGGGGCACCGCGAATCAATTCTGCGCGTGGCGGCATTCGTGAGGAAACTGTGTTGTCTCCCTTTGTTTATGTGGCTGTGAGCGGACCCAGCACATAAAGGGTTAACAACGAATAGCAAGGGGAGCTGCACCGTTTCTCCAGGATGCACCTTTAACGATGGGAATTAATGAGAGAAGAAAAGTACAGGCCAAAACTGCTGCGGCTTCAGCATTGCTTTCTGTCATGCGACGGTTAGGATAGCTTTCTGGAAGGCCCGGTCCGTGCAGCAGACTCTGTCTGTCTGTCTGTCGTTTTCTGTCTGTCTGTCTGTCTGTCTCTCTCTCTGTCTGCTGTCTGTCTGTCTTCTCCTTCCTTTTGTCTGTTCTCGTGTCTTTTCTCTCTCGTCTCTCTTCTCTGTCTCTCTGTTCTGTCTGTCTGTCTGTCTGTCTGTCTGTCTGTCTGTCTGTCTCTGCTTCTTCTCTCTCTCTCCCTCTCTCTCTCTCTCTCTCTCTCTCTCTCTCTCTCTCTCTCTCTCTCTGTGTGAGAGAGTGAGTGTGTGGTGTGTGTGTGTGTGTGTGTGTGTGTGTGTGTGTGTGTGTGGTGTGTGTGTGTGTGGTGTGTGGTGCGTGCGTGTGGTGTGTGTGTGTGCGTGCGTGCGTGCGTGCGTGTCAGTGAGGATGTGGTGTGGTGGATGGTGGTGTGTGTGTGTGTGTGTGGTGTGGAGAGAGAGAGAAGAGACAGAGAGACAGAGAGACTGTGTGTGTGTGTGTGTAGAGAGAGAGAAGAGAGAGAGAGAGAGAGAGAGAGAGAGAGAGAGAGAGACTCTGTGTGTGTGTGTGTGTGTGTGTGTGTGTGTGTGTGTGTGTGTGTGTGTGTGTGTGTGTGTTGAGTGTGTGTGTGTGTGAGAGGAGAAGAGACAGTGTGTGTGTGTGTGTGTGTGTGTGTGTGTGTGTGTGTGTGTGTGTGTGTGTGAGTTGAGTGAGGAGGAGAGGTGGATGGGTGTGTGTGTTGGGTGTGTGTGTGGTGGTGGTGTGGTGTGTGTGTTGTGTGTGTCGTGTGTGTGTGAGTGAGTAGGAGTGAGTGAGAGAGAGAGAGAGAGAGTGTGTGTGTGTGTGTGTGTGTGCTATCAGGATGTTTTTCTTGCTGGCCGCTGCTCACCTTACGGGCACATGTCACGCTGGTCCTGTTTGATGTCAGTAATGGGAAGGTTAAAAAAGAATTAATTAGAATCAGGACGCGGGGGAGGGAGTTGGTGGGGGGAGCGGGTAAACAGGGAGAAGGCGGGGAGGGGGGGGGGGGGACTTGGGGAAGATAAAAGAAGGGAGGCGGTGTAGGGGAGAGCAGATGAGGAAGGGGAAGAGGGTGGAAAGAGATAAGAGGGAGAGCGCTGGAGAGAGAGAGAAGAGAGAGAGAGAGAGAGAGAGAGAGAGAGAGAGAGAGAGAGTAAGAGAATAGGATTGTTAGTAATCCACTGTTAGACGAGAAAAAGAGCCTGGGGTGGGGGGGGGGGGGGGCGAGGAGAGAGAGAGAGGAGGGACACGGGGAGCGGGGTGGGGATTGCAGATGAGCTGGCGGGTTGGAGGAGGGAGGGAAGGTGGAAGGAGGGGGCGGATTGGAGGAAGAGAGAGGAGGGGAGAAAGGGATGGAGAGGGATGGAGAGGGGTCAGAAGGAGGGAGGGAGATGGGGAGAAGGAGAAGGAAAATGAGGAGAGGGAAGAAAGAGGGAGGGGGGGGGTAAGATAGAGGAGGAGGGGACAATGGACGGAGGGGGGGGGGTAGAGGTTGAGGGCACGGGGGGGTGGGGGGGGTAGAGGGAGAGGGGACAAGGGAGAGGGCGGTAGGATTAGAGGGAGAGGGGACAAGTGGACGGAGGTCGGGGGGGGGGGGGGGTAGAGGGAGAGGGACGGGGGGTGGGGGGGGGTAGAGGGAGAGGGGGACAAGGAACGGAGGGGGGGGGTAGAGGGAGAACGGGAAAAGGGGATGGAGGGGGTGGGGGGGGGTAGAGGGAGACGGACAAGGGACGGAGGGGGGGGGAGGGTAGAGGGAGGAGGGACAAGGGGAGGGAGGGGGGGAGGGATAGGAGAGAGGAAGACGGGACAAGGGGAGGAGGAGGTAAAGTGCAGTACATGCACCCCCTCCCCCCCACTCCCCACCCCCTGTCACGGCCAAGGGGAGTGAAGGTAACGAGGCCAGAAGTACAGCAGAGCATGATCAGACGCAGGCCATTTGCCCCCACGCAGTCTCCGGGGGCTAGCTGCACGACGTCTGGGAGTGGATGAGGCCGGAGTGCACCACCGGGCTCCTTGACCAGGAAGACGAGCTGCACACGGGGTCGAGTCCACAACACTCCGAGCTCCGCTTTCCGGCACCTTCCTCCAAACTCTGCCAGATTTGGTTACGCCACTGAAGGGTCACTCTTTATCTCCGCGCAGCTGTCCAACGACGCGGTCAGCGCCCTCCGAAAGGTTTGGGTACTGATGTGACTGTAGAAGCAACATGGCGTCCAAGCACGCACGTAAACAGGAGACGCATCCAACCCGGGTAAAAAAAGAGTTCCGTCACGATTCAAACGATTTTGGTTTTATCAGAGCTGGCGTTTATAAAACAAACGTCTGGTATAATCTGAGTTGTTTGTAACAGAGTTGTTTGAGCACCAACAAAAAAAACTGCTCGTTAGCTGACAGTTTTCTGGACCCTATGGCGTAACTAAATACGGCAGTGGTTGAAGGGAGGATGTCGTAAACCAGTGCTTGGAGTTCGAGTCGAGTCACGGAGGTCAGAGCCAGGCCGGCCTGAACACCGGAACTGACGACAGACCACGTGGCAGTGGCCGTCAGTTGATGGACCGCCCGAGTGGATGAGACCAGGAGTGATGGTGCCTGCCGACAGTGAAGTCAGGCCGTTCTGACCTGGGAGTCATCGCCCGCTGACTGACTGCTTGATTGATTGATTGACTGATTCAACTTTATTTCTCAACGGTGAAGATATTAGCACAAAGGCCGACTCATATAGAGTGGATGGGAGCGAGGTGAATGATGACGTATAGCTGGAGTGGATGAGAGTGCGGTGGATGAGGAGGAGCTATAGCTGGAGTGGATGAGAGCGAAGTGAATGATGATGGGGTATAGCTAGAGTGGATGAGAGCGAAGTGAATGATGATGGGGTATAGCTAGAGTGAATGAGAGGACGGTGGATGAGGAGGAGGTATAGCTAGAGAGGATGAGACCACGGTGGATGATGTTGACGTATAGCTGGAGTGGATGAAAGCGAGGTGGATGATGATGACGTATAGCTAGAGTGGATGGGGGCACGATGGATGAGAAGGAGGTATAGCTGGAGTGGATGAGAGCGAGGTGGATGAGGAGGAGGTACATCTTCACCCAACGTCGGGCCCAAGCACGCAGGCCCCACCGGGAGGGGGGAAGGGGGGGGGGGATGATGGAGGGAGGGGAGGGAATGACGGAGGGGGAGTTGTCGGTGAGAGTAGATGAAGCCTCTCTCCCAGACGCGCTGTTAATTAAAATTGATGGTGATTTCTTCGGAGGCCCTGGGGCGGGCGGCGTGACGCCCCCAGAGGTGCTGTCGTGCAGGTGCAGGTCGGTCCCTCCGCCCGGCTGGTCACGTCATGGGGCTGTCGTCACTCCCTGCATCGCTTTCCGGCATCTTCCTCCAAAGGAAGGAAGGAAGGATGTCTTAAACCAGTGCTTGGAGTTTGAGGTCTGTCGTCACTCCCAGCATCGCTTTCCGGCATCTTCCTCCAAAGGAAGGAAGGAAGGATGTTGCAAACACGTGCTTGGAGTTTGGGGGCTGTCGTCACTCCCAGCATCGCTTTCCGGCATCTTCCTCCAAAGGAAGGAAGGAAGGAAGGATGTCGTAAACCAGTGCTTGGAGTTTGGGGGCTGTCGTCACTCTTACCGTTTCGTGTCTTCGTTCCGCATGAGACGGTTTGAAGACAGCTATCGCTACACATATTCTGCTGCTACTGGGCTGGTTGGTCACGTCATGGGACTGTCGTCACTCCTACCGTCTCGTGTCTTCCTTCCGTGGGAGACGGTTTGAAGACGGCTACTGCTGCTACTGCTACACATAATTATGTGTAGGAGACGGTTTGAAGATGGCTACTGCTGCTACTGCTACACATAATTATGTGTAGGAGACGGTTTGAAGACGGCTACTGCTGCTACTGCTACACATATGTGTAGGAGACGGTTTGAAGACGGCTACTGCTGCTACTGCTACACATAATTATGTATAGGAGACGGTTTGAAGACAGCTGCTACTGCTACACATAATTATGTGTAGGAGACGGTTTGAAGGCAGCTACTGCTGCTACTGCTACACATAATTATGTGTAGGAGACGGTTTGGAAACGGCTACTGCTGCTACTGCTACACATAATTATGTGTAGGAGACGGTTTGAAGACGGCTACTGCTGCTACTGCTACACATATTCTACTGCTACTACTACTGCTACTACTACTGCTACTGGGCAGGTTGGTCACGTCATGGGGCTGTCGTCACTCACCGTTTCGGGTGTTCGTTCCCTAGGAAACGATTTGAAAACAGCTACAGCTGCTACTGCTACTGTTACTACTACGCTACTGGGCAGGTTGGTCACGTCATGGGGCTGTCGTCGCTCTTGTCGTTTCGTGTCTTCCTTCCTAGGAGACGATTTGAAGACAGCTATTGCTACGTATAGTCTACTGCTACTACTGGCAATGCTAAGACGCAAGGTTTTGTGTGGATGCTGTTTTGCGCCATATATTTTTTTTCATTCATTCATTCCTATTACTACTGCTACTACTACTACAACAACAACAACTACTACTACCACTATTATTACTGCTACTACTACAACAACAACTACTACTACTACCACTACTATTGCTGCTACTACTGCTGCTACTGCTGCCTCACTCATCACTACGTACTTGTTGAGCACTGATCAGGACTTCAGCGTATTTCCAGCGGTGGGGAAGGCGATTTTTCGGGGGGTTGCTTCCTTAACTATTTCTCGCAGCTATCAGTTTCCGGAGACATGCTGTTAACCAATCATGAGCTGACACACACACAACACACACACACACGCACGAGCACCACGCACCGCACGCACGCACCACCACCACCACCACCCCCGCACCACCCCACACACACACACACACACACACACACACACCACACCACACACACACACACACACACACACCCCCACACACACACACACACACACACACACACACCCCACCACGCACGCACGCACGACGCACCACCACACACACACACACACACACACACACACCCCACCACACACACACACACACACACACACACACACACACACACACACACACCACACACACACACACACACACACACACACAAAACACACACACACAAAACACACACACACACACACACACACACACACACACACACACACACACTGGAGCTTAGAGATGAGACGTAATTGACTGTGAAGTTTATGACCCGCCTGGTTGACTGTAAACAGCCTGTTTTTTTGCCGTGATGAAACATTTTCTGTTATTATGAAATCAATGTCCGCTTTCATCTGCCCTCCCGGTGTCAGGCAGCTGCCTCGACATTCATTCTGTTGCTCCTGGGTTTTTTCATTTTTTTTTACTTTTTTATCATTCCTGCTTTTTTCCTGGTTTGGCTTCAGAGGCATGTTCAATCGACGAAAGGGCAGTGGGAAAAGAGAATACGATTGTCAATGGTACTCGGTCCCGTAAAGATAGTTTTGGGGGGTGGTTATTGATTTATGAATTGTCTAAAATAAGGTGTATGGTTTATTTTAAGCACATTGGCTTTAACGATTTGCCCGCTGCTCTCTCTGTCTCTGTCTCCCTCCCTCTCTCTCCTCTCTCTCTCTCTCCCCCTTATCTTCCTCTCTCCCTCTCTCTCTCCCCCTCCTCTCCCCTTCTTCCCCCCTCCTCTCCCCCTCTCTCTTCTCTCTGTGCCCCCTCTCCTCCGCCTCCCCTTCTCCCTTATTTTCCCCTCACCCTCTCTCCCTTCTTTCTCTCCCTCCCCCTCTCTCCGTCATTCCCCCCAATCCCCACCCTCAACCTCTCTCTCCCTGCCTCCTTCCCCCTTCCCCTCTCTCCTCCCTCTCTCCCCACTCTCTCTTCCCCCCACTCTCACTAAAAACCCCCTTCTGTCTCCCCCTCTTCCCCTATCCCCCCCCTCCTTCTTCCCCTCCGTCCCCGCCATTTTCCCGCCTCGTCCCCTCTTTCTCCCCCTCAAACCTCTCCTTTCCTCTCTCTCCCTCCTCTCTCCCCCCCCTTCCCTCTCTCCCACCTCTCTCTTCCTCCCTTCTCCGCTATCTACACCCCCTTCTCTCCCCTCTCTCTCTTCCCCTCTCCCACGCCATTTTCCCCTCTTCCTCTTTCTCCCCTCAACCCTCTCTTTTCCCCTCCCCCCCCCCCTCCTCTCTCCTCTCTGGTTGACTGGGCGTAAACACCTAATTACTTACTTCCTTACTCTCCGTTATCCCCCCTTCTCTTCCCCCCCTCTTCCCTCTCTCTCTCTCTCTTCCCCTCTCTCCCGCCCCCCCCCTTTCCCCGCCAACAACCCTCTCTCCCTCCCTCTCTCCCCCCTCTTTCTTCCCCCTCTCTCCGCTAGTCTTCACCCCCCCCTCTCTCTCTCCCCCCCTCTCCATGTGCGATCTCGTGTTGCCAGGGACCAAGGGGTCATCTGGTGGTTAGGCAGGCGGTAGCCGTGACCACTGGGTGGTGTCCGGGTGGCGTGGCGCGGACAATGACGTTGTGATTGGTCAATCAATATAACACGGTCAGGCTGGCCAGCACAAGCCGCTGCTCACCTCCACCTCCTCTTCGCTCTCCGCTGACCGGTCCGGCTGGAGGTGAGGTGGGGAGGGGGTGGGGCGGTGGGGAGCGGGGGGGGGGTCAGGGCTGGAATTGGTCTAGCGAAAGTTTGTGGTGGGGTCCAGAGGGTACGGATGCTACTGTTGACGGAAGGAAGTGCTGTTTTTTTGTGTCAAGCTTCTGTCGGAAAACACACACACACACACACACACACTGTGCGAACTGTCACAGTCTTGTTTGTCAGCTTGACAAATGACAGACGTGGGAACTCTCTCTCTCTCTGTCTCTGTCTCTGTCTCTGTCTCTCTCTCTCTCTCTCTCTCTCTCTCTCTCTCTCCTCTCTTCTCTCTCTCTCTCTCTCTCCAGTCCTTGGAAAATAAAGTTTCGAGTTCTCTCTCTCTCTCTCTCTCCCCTCTCTCTCTCTCTCTCTCTCTCTCTCTCTCTCTCTCTCTCTCTCAGTCCTTGAAATTTAAAGTTTCGAGTTCGAGTTTTTCTCTCTCTCTCTCTCTCTCTCTCTCTCTCTCTCTCTCTCTTCTCTCTCTCTCTCTCTCTCTCTCTCCAGTCCTTGGAAAATAAAGTTTTCGAGTCTCTCTCTCTCTTCTCTCTCTCTCTCTCTCTCTCTCTCTCTCCTCTCTCTCTCTCTCTCTCTCTCTCTCTCTCCTCGCTCTCGCTCTCCAGTCCTTGGAAAGTAAGTTTTCGAGTTCGTCTCTCTCTCTCTTTCTCTCTCTCTCTCTCTCTCTCTCCCTCTCTCTCTCTCTCTCTCTCTCTCTCTCTCTCTCTCTGTGGTGTTACCCCCACGCCCCCTCTCGTCTGAAATCTGTTGCCAAGTTTGGAAGACAACAGCTGTTGCGGATGAACCAAGAGCTATCATATCCCTGGATGGTGTATCGCCACTGCAAAGCTAACAAAATTCCCTCCATCGTCGCCCTTATGTAACCGTAATGGCTGACTGGGTGTAAAACACGGAGTCAAGCACTTGCTTACCCCTCCACCGAAGCTTCCCGC
>JABMCL010003921.1:460000-517500 GCA_018857735.1 Alviniconcha marisindica | reverse complement strand
CTTTTCTTTTCTTTTTCTTCACACACACACACACACACACACACACACACACACACACACACACACACACACACACACACACACACACACACACGCACGCACGCTTGAAGGCACGATAAAATGCATTTCTGCAACCTTTAAAACCGGTTTCGAGATTTTCGATTCCTTTGAAAGCTTCGTGAATGAAGGTGAATGACATCTGAGTCTCATTCCCTCTTTCTCTCCCCCCCCCCCCTCCCCTCCTCCTCCTCTCTCTCTCTCTCTCTCTCTCTCCTCTCTCTCTCTCTCTCTCTCTCTCTCCCGCACGCACGCACGCACGCACGCACGCACACACACACACACACACACACACACACACACACACACACACACACACACACACACACACACACACTGACTCACTGAACCCTTCTGTGGAAAAGTGAAGGACATCTGATCCTCACTATGGACTAGGAAGTAGCTAGGGATGTTTTCATTTGCAGACTACTCTCTCGGGCAGGAGAAGTCGTATTACTTTAATTCACTTTACTTGTAATCTGAAACGGAAGGAGGCCCGGAACGCCAGCGCAGAAACAACTAACAAAGGGAGCTACTTGGCGTTCGAAAGACGCCACACAAAAACAAGAAGACCAGAGTCGCCTACGGTAACTCTTACCTGGCATGCGAGTACCTGAAAGGTACATATTAAACTCCACCCAAGATACGTCCTCATATTTCTGTTGTAAAACATAGTTTTGAAAGGTTTCTTTTCCCACTTCGTTTAAAGTATTAAAAAAATGCAAGTGAAGCTGGCTTCCCGCTCTGTACTATAGGAAGCAGACATGGAGGAGGTTACCTGTTGGTGGAGTTTATGTACAATGTATTTATTTGCTCGCATGCCAGGTGAGAGTTACCGGAAGCGATTCGGATCTTTGTTGTTGTGCTCATGTGACGTCTTTCCAGCGCTACTCAACTCTCTTTGTCGATTCTCTCTCTCTCTCTCTCTCTCTCTCTCTCTCTCTCTCTCTCTCTCTCTCTCTCTCTCTCTCTCTCTCTCAATAGTTAATATGAATTTTGGAGTTTATAATTATTTTGTTTTTGTTGTTGTTGTTGTTTTTTGCCCGAGGGCTGGATGAAAAAAAGTATATTGTACTTATTCCTTTACTCTCGTTAATATTTTTTTTTTTTTTACCCCACCCGTAAACACTTCCATACAAAACCTTGCGTGTTCAACGCGTCAGATGCACACACAGTGCATACATGTAGGCTCTCACAAGAAAAAGAAAAAACAATGCCAAAGACATTCTTACCAATCAAGTACTCAACAACCCCACCCAAAAATGTATAACTATACATAGTAGTTAGAGCTCCACAACCCCACCTAAAAAGGCATATCTATACATAGTAGCTAGATGTAAAAGTATATACAGAATTGAAAACATCTGGAATGTAGAGGATGTACATCTGGTGGAGTTTATGTACCTTGTATTTACACGCATGCCAGGTGAGAGTTACCGTAGGCGACTCGGGTCTTTGTTGTTGTACTTGTGTTACGTATTTCGAGCGCTAATTAACTCCCTTGAGTGTTGATTCTGAGAAGAAAAAAATATGATCTGGAACATTTTCACTTTTTCGCGAAGTTGCCTCTCAAACTGGCTGAGCTCGAACGTTTGTGACGTAATTGCACACGAACTGGTTCAAATAGAACGTTTGTAGCGTAATTGCACAGGAACTGGCTCAAACAGAACGTTTGTAGCGTAATTGCACAGGAACTGGCTCAAACAGAACGTTTGTAGCGTAATTGCACACGGACTGGCTCAAACAGAACGTTTGTAGCGTAATTGCACACGGACTGGCTCAAACAGAACGTTTGTAGCGTAATTGCACACGGACTGGCTCAAACAGAACGTTTGTAGCGTAATTGCACACGGACTGGCTCAAACAGAACGTTTGTAGCGTAACTGCACACGGACTGGCTCAAACAGAACGTTTGTAGCGTAATTGCACACGGACTGGCTCAAACAGAATGTTTTCAGTCTCTGCCAGCACTGAAGGCGCATAGCGCTGATACTTGCTTTGCTCTGATTGGTTAGACAAGCGAGGTGATTTGTTTAACACCAGTCCGGTCGTCGGGAGGTGTTCAGTTTCTGGCGCGGGGCCAGGAGAGACAGGCAGGAGGCGAGGGAGCAGTTGCACCTTGTCGGGGACCGTGTGATTAAGGGACAAAGACCCCAACAGCGTGCACTGACTAGCTGCCTGTGATGGACGAGCCACAAGCCAGAACCAGCATCGACTTGAAATCAATCAGCACAGCGTGCGTGCTCAACTAGTAACGGTCTTCGTGGTTAAGTGGAAGTAGTAGTTAGTTATTCGGTGACGTGCTTTTATATCGACCATCAGTTTACCGGCGGGATTGTCAAGGTACCTGCCGACTTGGGACCTGCGCTGAGAGAGATGGGCGGCCAGGTGAGGTTTGGAGTTGTGTCCGTGCGGTGAGGGGACCATACGTACCGGCTTCAGTTCCAGACAAGGTTGGGTATTGCTCGCCTTTTGTTGTGCTGGATTTGCGGGGCGCTCTCGTATTGATTATCGGCCCTGGCAGGCGGCAAAACGGCAGCCGCTTTAAGAGCAATGAGACAGCAAACGCGCTGGCTACGTTATCGATGAAACACGTTCAGTTGTGTGAGGCGTGTCGCGGGTGCATTTTTGTCCTTCACGGTCAGAGGGATCATTGGATCATTGGATCATTCAACGCCCGGTCAGTAGCATAGGGTCGTGTAGGTCAGTCCTTTACCGAAGAGTTGGAGGGGTTAAGAGTGGGGTGGGGGGTGGGGGGGTGGAAGGGGGGCGATGGCGGGGGGGGGGGGGGGGGGTGAAGGTGGATTATACCACCTGAAACTCCGAGCATTGGTTAACGACGTCCTTCCACCAGGTTTACCGGAAAGCGCGGCGTGGAGTGTGCTGCACCTCCTGGAATTTGAGAGACAGACAGATAAACAGACTAACGGAGAGTGTAAGAGAGACACAGACTGACAGAGAGAGACAGACAGATAAACAGACTAACGGAGAGTGTAAGAGAGACACAGACTGACAGAGAGAGACAGACAGATAAACAGACTAACGGAGAGTGTAAGAGAGACACAGACTGACAGAGAGAGACAGACAGATAAACAGACTAACGGAGAGTGTAAGAGAGACACAGACTGACAGAGAGAGACAGACAGATAAACAGACTAACGGAGAGTGTAAGAGAGACACAGACTGACAGAGAGACAGAGAAATATACAGTGTGTGTGTGTGAGTGAGATGGGGGGTGGGGGGGGGGGAGAGATACAGAGAGAGGGGGGTGGGGTGGAGAAAGTATCGGGGGTGGGGTGGGGGTGGGGGGACAGGGAGGACAGCGGATGGAAGGAGTGTGAACGACCTCAAGAAGGGTTACTGAAGGGGAGTCAGAAACTGTTGGAGTCTAATGATCACTGATGTCATGTAACTGTCGTTTCTACTGTCCTGTCTCAAGACAAAATTTGCCTCACGGCACAGTGACGTTTTGTGAATACTGCCTTCTCTGTCACACGACTGACGGATAGATGGACATGCGTCTCTTCTGGGTAACTCCACCTTGTAGTTTGGAGTTTCAGGTGGTATAACACCCCCCCCCCCCCCCCCCCCCACCCCCACCCCCCCCCCACCCACCCCACTCTTAACCCCTCCAACTCTTCGGTAAAGGACTGACCTATACGACCCTATAGTCGATGTATCGATCTCTGAACGTGGGGGGGGGGGGGGGGGGGGAAAAAGAGATTAGCTGACCACATTCCACGTCTTTGGCAGGGGGTTATTGACACCAGACAATATCTTTCCCGCTGTGTGCGAGCTCCACACTTCCAAACATGCCGCACGTGCTTGGCGCTGGGATCAGGGTCACGACCAGTCTGGAGGATTATTCCTACACCAGACTTCGTTTCTTGATTTTATTTCATTTTATTTCATATATGGGTGTATTATTGATCGACAGCTGTTTGTCAGAACTGAAAAACACCGTGTTGACTCTGCTGCGTTTGACTGTAGCTTCAGTGTTTCTGTTGGTTAAGAGAGGTCATCTGGAACTCGCTGTTTTTATTTTACGTCATCTCGCAGAGCTCTGTAGCTCGTAAATATCTTGGCCCCGGTTTGAAAAGAACTAATCAGCCAAAGTCGACAGAGGCTGGCCGCTGTTCGCTGGGCTTCTTCGTGAGACACCGGAAGGCGATTAGCTTCGCTACGCGAAGAAAGACAGAAACAAATGAGGGATGCGTTTGACTGCGCCAAGGAATGAACCATTTCGGTGGCCGTTTTGAGTCTGCGACTCGGTGCTGACGCTGGCAGCTGCGGACCCTGGTCGTTGTTCAGGTACTGCTGGCGTTCAACCCACGTGGCGGTTCGCGAGGCGGATTGATCTCTTGTCTTGAGATGAGGGGCGGGGTGGTTGGGGATTGGGGGGGGGGATTCAGGTGCTCCTCTCCAGCTCCATTGCCGTGTGTGACGTTGACGTTGTATGACGGCGGGCTGTCGACGTTAGAGGCGTGGGCGGTCTTCCATAGGATTCACCGCCTCCTCAACCCCACCCCCTTTCCTGCCCCCTCCCCCCTCCCCCCCGCCGCTCCCCCCCCCTCCCCCGCCCACCTCTTCTTCCCACCCACCTTTACTGTGATCTTGGAGATCAACACCACAGGCGTTCCGTGGCGTCTTGCCGAGCATTTGCCTCTTGGTACAGTTCACTTTAATTCAGTTCAGTTCAAGATGGTATTTATGCGCGCGGAGAAGCCCATATGCGCTTCACCCAGTCTCAGGAGTTTCCCCAACGTTGCTTTTTGAAACGGTTCCAGTGTTGGTCTGACTGACGATGTCCCTCTCTCGTCCTTTCAAGGAACATCGTCTAGCGCTTCCTCTTTCAACGCCTCTCTCCTGCAGGCGATCGATGGTGTGATGTCTTGGGCTTTGTGCCCGCAGATAGTGTCTCGAGTTCCTCAACACTTTCGATTTTCCGAGACGCAAGCCACTGTGAGGTCTGCTTTGCCCGCCAGTCCATCTGTTCGGTCATTTCCCTTCGCTCCGGCATGTCCAGGGGAGTACAGCCGCATGAGCATTTGAGAAAATTGTCTTAGTGTAGGGTACGCTACAGAGACAGATGCCAGACGTGACAATCTGCAGTAATAGTGAACTGTTGTCAAGCGCCTGTTGTTTACCACCGAAAAGCACAAGCCGCGTACCGTGGATACTGTCATTAGATGCATTTTTAATAATTATATAGAACTTGTGCCTGGAGGGTCTCGCGCGAGTGTGTGTGTGTGTGTGTGTGTGTGTGTGTGTGTGTGTGTGTGTGTGTGTGTGTGTGTGTGTGTGTGGTGTGTCTGTCTCTGGGTTGTGGATCGAATCCTTGTTTTGTTTGTGTCAATGATTACTCAGTAGTGAACAGCTCTTAATGGGTTGCATGGTGGAGCCGTTGTCAGTGTAGTGATGTAGTGAGACTGTGGAAGGGTGACTTGTAGCAAGCTGGATGGACACGAGCCTGAGTGCAGACGTCCGTGTCTTAGCAGGATTGGCACTGAAACCACGGTGTGTGTGTGTGTGTGTGTGTGTGTGTGTATGTGTGTGGCGTGCGTGTGCGTGCGTGCGTGCGTGCGTGTGTGTGTGTGTGTGTGTGTGTGTGTGTGAGAGAGAGAGAGAGAGAGTGTGTGTGTGTGTGTGTGTGTGTGTGTGTGTGTGTGTGTGCCTAAACCCGGGCACCAAGATTTGTGTAAAGGCAAGTCTGTCTTAAACCCAAACACAGTGATTATTATTGAGACCAATCTCTCTGAAACCCAAACACAGTGATTATTATTGAGACCAATCTCTCTGAAACCCAAACACAGTGATTAGTATTGAGGCCAATCTTTCTGAAACCCAAACACAGTGATTGGTATTGAGACTGATCTCTCTGAAACCGAAACACAGTGATTGGTATTGAGACCATGCAGTGTGTCTGAAAATACAGTGATTAGTACTGTTGTTGCTTGTTAGCTATCATCGGCTGCAACCCTGAGGTTCACCCAGCATTGGGCGAGCAGGGAATTTCAAGGTAACGGAGTTTGTTATTTGATGGTGGTTATAGTATACTATTGGAACAGACCTGGGGAAAGGTACTCATAAATAAGACGAAAAACAGGGAAAGACTTACACACAAGTGCTTTCGACGATTTGTAAATGTTCTTCGATGGTTACTATTGCCGAAAGTGATCCTGATACGACACATGTCTTTTGATGATGGTTACGGTAGCTGAAAGTATTCCTCATACTACACATGTCTTTGGATGGTTACTGTAGCCGTAAGTAATCCTGATACGGCACGTGTCTCTTGATGATGGTTATTTGTATTGAGACCAATACTACAGATGAAAGTAATCCTGGTACGACACATGTCTTTGGATGATGGTTACTATAGCTGAAAGTAATCCTGATACGGCACGTGTCTCTTGATGATGGTTATTTGTATTGAGACCAATACTACAGGTGAAAGTAATCCTGGTACGACACGTGTCTTTGGATGATGGTTACTATAGCTGAAAGTAATCCTGACAGGGCACAGCAAGCAGTTTGGTCAAGCCCTGCGTGCTAAGAGGCAATAAGGTGCCAATACTGACAGTGTCCAGGCTCTGATCGCGCACGGATTATTACTGAAACCACAACGTCTCGTAAATCTAGTCTCCGGGATTAGTACTGAGGCCAGTCTGTCTGAATAAACCCAGTCACCAGGATTTGTGCGGGGGACCTGTCTGTCTTAAACCCAGACGCAATGGTTAGTTCTGAAACCGCGGTGTCTCTTAAAGGCACTCAGCAGGGTTCGCGGGGACACCAGGCTTGTGTTTTATGTCGGCTGAGAGACGGGGCCCGCGTCGTTGGCCGCTGCCGTCGGCTCCCAGGGAATCCGTTGTTTCCAGAACTTGATGGCCTTCGGTGCCAACGTGCCCTGTAATTTTACCCCCCTGAACACGGGCTTTGCTGAAGACCTTCAGATTCCGTTTCGACTTTAGCGTGATTGTGGAGGTCTGGTGGCAGTGCTATGTCCCAGCGAAGTTATTACGGCGACAAAGACCTGTGGATAAACTCCTGATGCTGGGTCAGCGTGGTAATGCGGGCGTTGGGTTTTTTTTTATGAGAACAGATTTGTGTCGTTTCCATACAGCCCCTCTCCCAGACCCTGGTGTGTGTGTGTGTGTGTGTCTGTCTGTCTGTCTGTCTGTGAGTACAGACCCTGGTTTCTAAGGCTGAATAGAGATGGGGATTACCAGAACGCAGAATACAGATTTTTGGGGTCTTTATTGTCTGTGTGTGTGTGGACGTAGAAATTTGCCTCTCGACTGGACTGCATAAAATTACGACATAATACGAAAATATGCACAATATGGTACAACAGTTCTGTCGAATATAGTAAAACAACAGCAAATAAAACGGTGCGGTTTCAAAGAATGACGGCTAAAGAGACGAAATCAATAGCCGGCATTTTCGGAGTTTTCTTCGTTTGTTTTGTATTGTTTTTTTACGTGACATTTTTTCGAGCTGCGAGTGCCTCGTCTCGAGATCAGCCCCAAGCGTGTCACAGTGGCCACTGTAGCGCCATTAATTCTCTGCCTCCGAGCAAGCCCCGGGCTATAGCCACCTCACTCACTCACTCGCCCCTTTCTCCGTCCATAATCGGCCTTGTGGCTGGTGCGGACGTAGAAAGCGCGATGTTTAGTTACTTAGTTGCCCGGGGTCTGCCCATTGTAGTGGTTGATACGATCGGCGGCAGGAAGGAAGCCATGGCAGAAGAGTCTGAATGGAGCGCACGTCGCTATAACCTCTCGCTGTCACAGCCCCGTCACTGCACGTGGAGCTCGTTCTTCAGGGACCTACGGACACGACGACGCGACCAGTGTTCGTGCACCATTAATGCTTCTGAGGCTGCGGTCTGGGGAGAGAGAGAGAGAGACAGACAGGACAGGATGAGTGATTTGTGACCAGGACGAGTGATTTGTGACTGACGTGCATGTGTGACAGAATAAAGTACTGAAGTGTGACGAAGTCGAAGAGGTCTGGAACTCGGGCCCGGGGGGAAGGGAGGAGGGTGTGGTGTGTGGGGGGGGGGGGGCTGAGAGAGCGGGAGGCTAAGAGAGGGAGGCTGAGAGAGAAGGGCTGACAGAGGCTTGGAGAGAGTCTCTGTTTGCATGATATTAGAAGGGCGAGAGCGACGGTCTCATTGGGTGATATCAAAGTGTGTGTGGGGGGGGGGGGGGGGTGTGTGATCTCTCTGTTTGGATGATAATAGAAATGGGGGGTGGAGAGAGAGAGAGATTCTGTTTGGATGATAGAAGGGCGCAGCGACGAGACCAGAATGTAATAATTGGGCGTTTGTAACACACAGGGTCAATTCAGTAAAGAGTTACTGTTTACACGTCCTTCTGTTATTATGTGTTTGTAGAAGATAAAGCGTACCTTATGTTATGTGCTTGTAGAAGACAATGTGTTACAGGTTCTTCTGTTATCATGTGCGTGTAGAAAACAAGTCGTTACACGTCCTGGTGTTATGTGCATGTAGAAAACAAGGCGTTACAGGCATAATCTGTCAAAAGGCAACAGTGTGAAGAAATGTCAAATGAATAAGAACTTTCTTAAGGGAAGATAAAGTAAACAGCTGTTGTTACGGAGATGCCGACTTCACGCTGTTGCATACAGAAAGGGAGCTGTTGATTATTCCCACATGTTCCCTAAATCATTACTACGGGCAGCTACAACGGACGAGGGACGTGTACTTTATTTTTTTGGAATATTGTCTTTATTTCACGGCGTTGGCGGTCACCGTTTTTTACGCACAACAGACTGATCTTACTTACTTACCTCCTTTACTTTCGCATCAGTTCCGCGTTTAGAAATATTTACCCATTTTCAGACCACGGGATTTATTTAAGAGTGTTTATGTCTTCAGGCGAGAGTACAAATGAAACTATTGATGACTTCTATATAGAGCCGTATTACCCCCTGTGATGTGGTATTTTCGCCGTGTCGGCGCTGTCTTTGATCAGCATTGATTAACTGCAGTGGTAAACAGAGTAAGGTTGCCGCGGACAGTAGGGTAGTGTGTGAGTGCGTGTGTGTGTTTGTGTGTGAATGTGTGCGTGCGTGCGTGCGTGCGTGCGTGTGTGTGTGTGTGTGTGTGTGTGTGTGTGTGTGTGTGTGTGTGTGTGTGTGTGTGTGTGTGTGTGGATTGAATGTGTGTGTGAATGTGTGTGTGTGCGTGCGTGGTGTGTGTGTGGTGTGTGTGTGTGTGTGTGTGTGTGTGTGTGTGTGGTGTGTGTGTGTGTGTGTGTGTTTTGTTATACATTTCCACACACAGTTACTTGCCTCGGTTTTGTACCGGAGTTCATGCACTGCACTTTGTCCACGCGTACAGAGGCACATAAACCGGATCGCCCTGATATATAACCGCACCGGTTGACTGGGCGTAAAACACCAACTTACATATAAACCGGATGACCCCCGCAGTGTTCAGCTAGGGAGCTCGACGACGACGACAACATCACACCGGATCAGGCTCGTTCGGCCTCCGTGTGTACCTCGGAAGGGAAAGGAGTCCACAGCAGCGACACCAATCCCTGTCACTCTCAGCTGGCCTCGGTGGTTTATCGGCAGCGAGCGTGAATGATTGCACGTGTTTCAGCAGAGCTGGTTTCGGAACCGGGGTGTCATCCGCCACTTCTGCTCGTTGCAACACTGTTGGGAGGAGCGAGTTAGTGGCCATTTGTAGGTCCAGGCGATCGGTAATTAACTTTGCTTCACAGTGTGTGTGTGTGTGTGTGTGTGTGTGTGTGTGTGTGTGTGTGTGTGTGCGTGCGTGCGTGTTTGTGTGTGTATGTGTGTCTGTGTGTTCACAGTGTATGTGCGTGCGAGTGTGTGTGTGTGTGTGTGTGTGTGTGTGTGTGTGTGTGTGTGTGTGTGTGTGTGTGTGTGCGTGCGTGTGTACGTGCGTGTGTGCGATAGGGATAGACTGAGACAGAAGAAGAGACAGGGGGGAGAGACTGAGAGAGAGAGAGAGACAGGGGGGGGGGGGGAGGGGGTGTGTGTGTGTGTGTGTTAGCGATACGTTGTTGCTGCGTTGAAAGCTTCGGTGGGTGAGTGGGCTGGACGTGGAGGACGTGTGGGGTTGACGTGGAGGACGATGCACTTTAAAAATTATCATATCGCGCCGACTGCTTCACCTTCCGAGCTTCCTGTCCATATAACCACCTCGCCTTTCACACCAAGATGGCCACGGTCAGTGCACATCACCGCTGTGAGGCTGTCAACTGCACACACCGAACATCGCTTTCCGGCACCTTCCTCCAAACTCTGCCAGATTTGGTTACGCCACTGAAGGGGCACTCTTTATCTCCGCGCAGCTGTCCAGCGACGCGGTCAGCGCCTCCGAAAGGTTTGGGTACTAATATGACTGTGGCAGCAGCCTAGCGCCCAAGCACCCACGTAAACATGAGACGCATCCACCCCGGGTAAAAAAAGAAGAAGAAAAAAAGAGTTCCGTCTCGATTCAAACAGTTGTGGTTTTATTTGTACTGGTGTAAACTTTGTTGGCGGATATAAATGACACGCCTTGTTTTATTTGAGTTGTTTGTAACAAACTTACTGCTGTTTGAGCACCAACGAAAAACTGCTCGATAGCTGACAGTTTTCAGGAACCTATGGCGTAACTAAATACGGCAGTGGTTGAAGGAAGGATGTCGTAGACCAGTGCTTGGAGGTTGTGTGAACGGTTGCACAGCTGGTAGAAATGGTAGACGAGTGGTTTAAGAGACTGGGTCTTGCGAAGGCAGATTGCTGCGTGGGAACAAGAAAGTGCCAAGCGACGTCATTGGAACGGAGAAAAACCAATTATCATCGTTTGGCGCACAAAGGCGAATGGCAGTGTCGTCTGACAGAGACAGATTTCTCTCTGACCTTTCAAACGCCTTTTGGAATTGCAAACCTCCGGAGATACAGAAGGCGTAGTAGTAATAGACGATGCTATGACACACGTATGTTTTTTGATTGATACTGTATAAGTTTACACATTGCGGTGATTTAGTTTTGGTTATTTCTTTATTTCGGCTGTTTGTTATGGCTTTTATGTGCGAGCTGACACTGTAAATTCCCGTAATGGGATGAATAAAGCATTATGTGTTAAAAATTGCCAGGAAACTGCCTGGATACAGAAGATGTAAAAGTGTTCAGAATTTCATGGAAAATCCATAGACACGGAAGATGTGTGTAGCCATTCAGAACTCTCGGGAAACTCCATAAACGCAGGAAATGTAGAATTCTTCCAAATTTCGTGGAAAACTCCGTAGAGGGACAATGTGTATAGTTTTCAGGCTTGCCAGGAAACTCGGTGGACACAGGAGATGTAGAATTGTTCAGAAGTTTCGTGGAAGCTCAATAGACGGAGAAGATGTATAATTTTCAGAGTTGCCAGGAAAATCAGCAGACGCAGAAGGTGTAGACTTGTTCAGAATTTTATGAAAACTCCATAGATACGGAAGATATAGAATGTTTCAGGTCTGTGAACTATGAACGCCAACCGTGTGGTCCTCTGTTCTACCACGCCCCCCACCCCCATCCCCGCAGACGCCAACGGTGTGGCCCCCCCCCCCCCCCCCCACACACACACACTCCCCGCGCACCTCCCATTCCTCCATACCGTATTGTTTATGTGCGAGTAGCACATGTCGATACTTGTGGACAACAGTACACAACATTGTTAACGACACAATAGCAAGACGGCCTTTCTGCTGTCGGGAAGAAAGTGGTGGCTAGGGAAGGAGGGAGGATGGTGGGGCATTTTGAAGACGGCACAATCTGCGGCTATTGAGGTGTGTCACATCAGCTATTCATTCATCAATCACCAACAGGATCGCGTGTGTGCACGAAACACGGCAGGATTCTGTTGGGACCGGCAGCGCTGTTCTGCGGGCTGGTCGGGGTGCAAACTACAGGGGAGAGAACCCCGCGCTTAGATTAGTATCCTGTTGCTAGTATGTTGTTGTGAGATCTAGCTGGTCCTGTTGGCTAGTTGTGAGATCTAGCTTGTCCTGTTGGCTAGTTGTGAGATCTAGCTGGTCCTGTTGGCTAGTTGTGAGATCTAGCTGGTCCTGTTGGCTAGTTGTGAGATCTAGCTGGTCCTGTTGGATAGTTGTGAGATCTAGCTTGTCCTGTTGGTTAGTTGTGATATCTAGCTGGTCCTGTTGGCTAGTTGTGAGATCTAGCTGGTCATGTTGGCTAGTTGTGAGATCTAGCTTGTCCTGTTGGTTAATTGTGAGGTCTAGCTGGTCCTGTTGGCTAGCTGTGAGGCCTAGCTGGTCCTGTTGTGAGGTCTAGCTGGTCCTGTTGGTTAGTTGTGTGATCTAGCTGTTTGAGACTTGGGTGCAGACTACAGGGAAGAAAAACCCCGCGTTTAGATTATTATTGTGTTGGCTAGTTGCATGATCTAGCTGTGTGAGAGTTAGTTCAATGAACCAGCTGTTAAATAGCTTTACGAACCAGCTGTATAAACTAGCCGTGTGATAGTGATAGGAACTAGCGGTTTGATAGGTAGATGAACTGGCTGTTTGATAGGATCCAATCACACAAGCGGTTCAAAAGAACGCTAATTTTAATGGGGCAATACAAAACAGGTGCTTTTTGTTGTTGTATTGCCCCATTAAAATTAGTGTTCTTTTCATCCGTTTGTGTTTGGATCTTGCTTGAGAACGCTAGCAGTCATCATTGTTTAGAATTTTGTTTTAGCTATTTGGTATTGTATGAACTCGCTGTATGGCAGTGGCATGAACTAGTTGCTTGGTATTTGTACGATGTAGTGTCTGTTAGTTGTATGAACTAGCTGTCTGTTAATGGTTGGAACTAGGTGCGTTGTACTGAGTTTATAAACCAGTGTTTTGATATTGTATGAACTGTTGTGATAGTTGTATGAACCAGCTGTTTTGATAGTTGTATAAATAGTTGTATGAACTAGCTGTTTTGATAGTCGTACACGTATGAACCGGCTGTTTAAGTAGTTATATGAACCAGCTGTTTTGATAGTTGTATGAACCGGCTGTTTTGATAGTTGTATGAACCAGCTGTTTTGTATGAATCAGCTGTTTGATAGCTGAATGAGCTAGCTATCTGCCTAATTGTTGAATGAGCTAGCTGCTGTGTAATAGTTGATTGAGCTAGCTGCTGTCTAATAGCTGCATGACACTAGCTGTGTCAGAGAACAGCGTGTGATTGCTGCTTTACAGAAGCTGCCGTGCTCTGCTCAGTTCACGGATCGAAGCATCTGTGCAAACCGGCCGTGGGGCTAAAGCCGTTTCCTGTTGTGGTAAGGGGCAGACAGACATGCAGACTGTCCGGCTGTGGTGCTATCGAACCCAGACGACAAAAGCGCTGTTGGGACGGGGCTAGTTCCGTCTGGCATCGACGTCACCACAGGTACCATCGATTTTCGCTCGTCATCTTTTGTCTTACGTCACCGCTGTTGCTGCGGGACTACGGGCCTTGTGCGCGTTAAGTGACCGGAATAGCGTCAGGGGATTACTGTGGGGAATTCTGACGTTGTCATTTTTGTCCGCCAGGGCTAAAATTAAAAGAGGGAAAAAAAGTACCATATCGATTCAAACGATTTTGGTTTTTGTTTGTGTGGAATTCTGACGTTGTCATTTTTGTCCGCCAGGGCTAAAATTAAAAGAGGGAAAAAAAGTACTATATCGATTCAAACGATTTTGGTTTTTGTTTGTGTGGAATTCTGACGTTGTCATTTTTTTGTCCGCCAGGGCAAAAATTAAAAGAGGGGAAAAAAAGTACGATATCGATTCAAACGATTTTGGTTTTTGTGTATGTGGAATTCTGACGTTGTCATTTTTGTCCGCCAGGGCTAGAAAGAAAAGGTTCCGTCTCGATTCAAACGAGTTTGGTTTTATGTGTGCTTGTGTAGGCAGTGTTGCGAGGGTGAGACCTCGTGACCCGTCACGACCCTAACTCGTCAGACAAAATCTGCATTAGACTAAAAGCAGGCGGAAAGGAGCCGGTTCGGCCCAGCAGTAAGGCGTTAGGCTGGTAAGCAGAGGAACCTCGGTTCGAGTCCGCTTCGGCTCTCCTCTCTCTTCAAAAGTTCAGGTCTGTGGACACTGTCATAGGACTTTGTCTCTCACGGTTATTGAAGCATTAAAATGGCTCTCATTGCTTCCCATAAAGTTGTGGTCTGTGGACACTGCCTTGTGACTCTGTCTCTCACAGGTAAAGAAACATTAAAATGGCTCTCATTGCTTCCCATTTTAATGCAGGAGTCATCCTGGTGGCGACAGAATAGCGTTAGGTATAGTCGCCCTCTTCCACCACCTTCTGGGATCACGGTCCCCGTCAGTACCCCTTCGGAGACAACTCGGCGTTAATCAAATTTAACCAAACCAAGCACGCTGACTGCTCTGGGGACTGGAGACCGGACGCTGGCTGTTGACGAGTAGTGACGTCATTCCGGGGTTTCGTTACGACACAAGCCTTAGGGGATATCGCATATCGGCGAAGCATAGGTTCCTGATTTAGGTTCTGGTCCAATCGGACGGATCGAGGCAAGACGAAACAGAAACGAGTCCTCACTTCTCGGTCTTCATGCTGGTCTCAACATGTCCAGAAAATGTCCTGTTTTGTCTTCATGCTGGTCTCAACATGTCCAGACAATGTCCTCAGTTCTCAGTCTTCATGCTGGTCTCAACATGTCCAGAAAATGTCCTGTTTTGTCTTCATGCTGGTCTCAACATGTCCTGACAATGTCGTCAGTTCCCTGTCTTCATGCTGGTCTCAACATGTCCAGACAATGTCGTCAGTTCTCAGTCTTCATGCTGGTCTCAACATGTCCAGAAAATGTCCTGTTTTGTCTTCATGCGGGTCTGAACATATCCAGACAGTGTCGTCAGTTCTCAGTCTTCATGCTGGTCTCGACATGTCCAGAAAATGCCCTGTTTTGTCTTCATGCTGGTCTGAACATATCCAGACAATGTCGTCAGTTCTCAGTCCTCATGGTGGTCTGAACATATCCAGACAATGTCCTCAGTTCTCAGTCCTCATTTTGTTCTCAGCATGTCCAGACAGCGTTCTCAGTCCTTGTGGTGGTCTCAGCATGTCCAGTATCCTCAGTTCCGTCTTCATGGTGGTCTCAACATGTCCAGACAATGTCCTCAGTTCCGTCTTCATTGTGGTCTGAACATGTCCAGACAATGTCCTCAGTTCCGTCTTCATGGTGGTCTCAACATGTCCAGACAATGTCCTCAGTTCCGTCTTCATGGTGGTCTCAACATGTTCAGACAATGTCCTCAGTTCCGTCTTCATGGTGGTCTCAACATGTCCAGACAATGTCCTCAGTTCCGTCTTCATGGTGGTCTCAACATGTCCAGACAATGTCCTCAGTTCCGTCTTCATGGTGGTCTCAACATGTCCAGACAGTGTCCTCCGTTTTCAGTCTTCATGGTGGTCTCAGTTTAATTCAAAACCTTTTCTTTCTTCTTTTTTTGGTCTTTTTTTTTTTGGGGGGGGGGGGGGGGGGGGGGGGGGGCGACGAAGGTTCACGAAACTCATTGGCTGTCATGGTAAAAGCCAGGAAATGACCCGTTTACTTAAGCACCGACAGCGAACATGACGTAGTGTATTAGCCGATTCACACAACATGAAAATCAACAACCAAAGGAGCAGAGTTGCGGGCCGTGGTGCCGTAACTGTATGTCGGATCAATCGCGTGGTACGGCCAGGTAATGGGAATTATCTGGTTCTCTTTCCAGAGGTTGACATTCAGACTGGTCGATGGTCTGGATAGAATTGATGTTCTTGTTATTGTGTCTTTTCGTGGATGAAGTGGAAGGGGGGGAGGCTGGGGGGGGGGGGGGGGGGGGGGGCGAGAGCGGATAGAAGTGAAGGTCGTCATTTCGATGGAGCAGGTGCTCCACTGCCGATGTGTAGAGAGTGAAGTAAATTACAGTGTGCTGGGTGCGGCGATAGCTACGGTCTTTGACTGCTCGCTTACAGGATCGCTTTTCCCTTTCTCGCCGCACCGGAGAAGGAGGCATTTGTCGGTTTTGTTGGTTTGGTTAGGAACTGGTCGTCTAATTGCGTTGAGTGAATAACACTGCGCGCGCGCGCGTGTGTGTGTGTGTGTGTGTGTGTGTGTGTGTGTGTGTGTGTGTTTAGTGTGCGTGCGTGAGTGTGTGCGTGCGTGCGTGTGTGTGTGTGTGTGTGTGTGTGTGTGTGTGTGTGTGTGTGTGTGTGTGTGTGTGTGTGCGTGCGTGAGTGTGTGTGTGAGTGTGTGTATGTGTGTGTGTGTGTGCGTGTGTCTGTCTGTCTGTCTGTCTGTGTGTGAGTACAGAAATCATTCCGGTGGTGACAGTGTGGCGTTAAGTACAGCCCCCCCTCCCCTCCACCCGCCTCCTCATCAGGACTTCGGGTCCCTGTCAGTACCCCTCCGGAGACGACCCAGCATTGAACAAGTGGAACGGACGAATAGACCGTCTTCCCGCGGACTTTGCGAAGAGCGTAGCGGTGCTGGCGGGACAGGCAATGTCCAGACCATGGCCTTTCTTCATCATGATGATGATACCAACGCCACAGCCCTCTTAGTGTGCATGCAGATGTATGGCTGATGGTGGCCGGCTCTTGAGAGAAGGCGGGTGCGATGAAGGGGGGGGGGGGGTGGAGAGGAAGGGGGGGGAGTGAGCTGCGCTCTGGTGCTTTGGTCAGCACGGTCTGCGATGACCGTCGCGTGATGCCGGGCGATGGAGGCTGCACGTGCAGACAGATGAGGAGACAGGAGGATGCTGACGACTCGAGCGAGACCGCAATTACTGACAGGAGAAATGGGCAGGTTGGGGGACGGGCAGGAAGCGTCCGAGAGGTCAGTGCGGACAGACAGACAAACAGACGAGGAGACAGTAGCCTGGAAGCGTGTGATTGGTCGGTGCAAGACCTTGACAGACAGACAAGCATATAAGGAGACTTAGGAAGTGTGTGACTGGTCAGTGCAAGACAACGACAGACAGGCATACAGGGAGAGTGTTGGAAGTGGGTCACTGTTCGGTGCAGACGCAGACAGGGAGAGTGTAGGAAGTGTGTCACTGTTCGGTGCAGACACAGACAGGGAGAGTGTAGGAAGTGTGTCACTGTTCGGTGCAGACACAGACAGGGAGAGTGTAGGAAGTGTGACACAGGTCAGTGCAGACACAGACAGGGAGAGTGTAGGAAGTGTGTGACTGCATGGTCAGTGCAGACAGGCATACAGGGAGAGTGTAGGAAGCGTGCGACTGGTCAGTGCAAGACAACGACAGAAAGGGGGCCAGACGGCTGTGTCTAAACGCGGGTCGCGTCTGACCCACGCCGAAAGACCGGACTTCCGGTCAACTGGGCCGCCGTTTGGCGAATCGCTAACCCCCTTCCATAATGGCCGGTATGGGAGTACAGTCTTCATAATGACAGCTACCGTAAGCTTCGTAAACGTCTCAAGTAGCTGTCCATCTTACCTTCAGCATTTACGTGTATTCGTAAACGTCTCAAGTAGCTGTCCATCTTACCTTCAGCTTCTACGTGTATTCGTAAACGTCTCAAGTAGCTGTCCATCTTACCTTTAGCTTCTACGTGTATCTGTAAACGTCTCAAGTAGCTGTCCATCTTACCTTTAACTTCCACGTGTATTCGTAAACGTCTCAAGTAGCTGTCATCTTACCTTTAGCTTCCACGTGTATTCGTAAACGTCTCAAGTAGCTGTCCATTTTACCTTTAGCTTCTACGTACATCAGTAAACGTCTCAAGAAGCTGCCCTTCTTACGCGCAATTCGTGAACGTCTCAAGAAGCTGTCCTGGCCAGATTGTAGAAAACAGCACTTTGAACTGCCTCACGTCAAGGGTTTTGTTGTTTTCCCTGTTTCAGCCAAACCAATAATAGAGGTAATTAAAGTCTTTTGATGGTTTGTTAGCGCGGAAATTCCAGTCTCTTCTTTCGATTCTCGTTTATAAGAAAATGGGAATCTGACGGAACTTTGTGAATAAGGATTTCACTTACTCGCTTCCTTCCAACCACTTCAGCCTGCCGTTTTCAGCAAGGGAAGCAATCCCGATATCACGTGCGGGCAACTCGTGCTGGAGCTAGTTCTGGCTAATCACGTGGCTTTGTTCCCGCTGCTCGGCCCCTTCCGCCTTGCTGCTGATTGCAGGCAGCGAGCAGGTAGAGCCTGCAGTGTGCACTCACTATCGACTTCCACCGCTCCTCTGGACCTTCCTTTGGCTTTGTGCACGTCCGCCTCGGGCAGATACACTCAAGCCCAAAAGTTGAGCAACTTTAAGATGGTAGAAGTGTAAGGCTTGTGTGTGCGGGTGCTCGGCAAAGATTCCTGCTGACTGCAAGTTGATACTTGAAACTGTCCAGCAATTACATGCTGAACTTAGCCAAGGCTTTGCCATCCGATGGCATCCTAAGTTGTTTCACTCGTAAGTAATACTGACAAAACAGAGGTAGAACACAACATGCCAACGTTTGTCTAAGCACTGGACACGAATACAAAACCAGATAAGCGTCTTAGTTCCAGATCTCATTTTTCGCCGTTTAATTGTTGTTTAAGTGTTGTTATAAGCCATAAGCTTGATAAAGGGGATTAGCCCAAAACTCCGCATGTTGTGTTTTGTCCTTATGAATAGTGTTCTTTTGACACTTTTATGTGTTTGGATCTACTGACAAAAGAGGTAATTTTGATACAGGGCACGCGTTTTTGTTTTGTTTTGTTGTTGTTGTTTTTTTAACGTGTCGAACACGCGGTGTGAGTACGTGTGAAACTGAGTGAATGCTGGGTGGAGGTAGATCAGTGAATAAGCCTGCCGCATTTAGAGGTTCTCTGGAAGTGGGTACCTCTGGTGGAGTTAGTGTACCTGGTATTTACTCGCCTGTCAGGTGAAAGTTACCTTAGGCAACTCAGGTCTTTGTTGTGTTTGTGTGACGTCTTTCGAGCGCTAATTGACCCCTCTGTGTGTCGTTTCTGGAAGTGGGTTATTGCTGAGGCGTGAACGTCAGAACCGTGTTGTAAACGGTTGCTTAACTTTTGAGCTTGAGTTTAGTTCTAGCTCCACCATTGATCTCCGCTGCTCCTTTCGCTGTCACGGAGTGACCGGTGTGTGGCTTAGAGCTGTCGGCGCTAATGACGCAGAAATCATTGCTTGCAGCTGTTGGTACTTTGGCGTGGGCAATGAGTGTTACTGTGACAACACCCGAGTGTCTGATCCGCAGCTCTTGTTTGTGGCGTGGTCAAGGATGGGGCCAGAAGAGCTGGCACGGGAGCACAGAACGGGGCTGAGAACGAAACGGGAAGAGCTGTAGGGCTCTTTTGGGCTGGTTCTGCCGTGTTGTGTGTTGAACTGTTGCTAAGACTGGGGGAAAAGGTTAGTGGTGTGGAGGTCTCCTGTGTCAGTGTTCTTTTGTGTCAGTTAACTTCGACTTTTTTTTAGTTTCTCTTTTTTTCCCCTTTCTTTTATTTTATTTGTCCCAGAAAAAAGCGGAACTGTGTGCTGAATAGGTTATTCTAGACGAGTGCGGAGGAAATATCGGATCAACCGGCGATGTGACAGGGTCGCTGGACCACTACAAGATGCAAATTTTCTCTGTTTAATTTCAAACTTCATCTTCTGCGTTCGAGCAGTGGTCTGCCTCCAATGGTCCTGCAGTCTGGTGGTGTGGATGAAGGTCTGTGGTCATCAGAAGGTCATCCATGTTGTCCCACAGCTGTGCTTGCAGAGTTGCTGCATGGGGCCACTGCTGCCTTCTGGCTTCTCTGAAAAGGGGGCAGAACTGTAGAACGTGTTCTGGGGACTGCGGTCCTGTCTTGATTAGAAGTAGCAGAACTGTAGAGCGTGTTCTGGGGACTGTGGTCCCGTCTTGCTTCTCTGAAGAGCGGGCAGAACTGAAGAACATGTTCTGGGGACTGCGGTCCTGTCTTGATTAGAAAGGGCAGAACTGTAGAACGTGTTCTGGGGACTGTGGTCCTGCCTTGATTAGAAAGGGCAGAACTGTAGAACGTGTTCTGGGGACTGTGGTCCTGCCTTGATTAGAAAGGGCAGAACTGTAGAACGTGTTCTGGGGATTGTGGTCCTGTCACCTGCGTGGTCTGGGCAGTCGTCATCATGTGCCAGCCTTCGTCCATCCAAACGTCAAACCGAATGGCGGCCGCCAAATGTGTGCAGCCGCTTGGACATACCTTGACCAATCCAGACAACCATGTGCACGTACGGTTTGTACAGGAGAAAGAGCAAGCAGCATGGAAACACACCTTCGTGCAGTCACAGAGAATGTATTTCTAGCAGCAAGAAGCAATTCTACCCGGAAGAGATGAAGGGTGACAGCTAGTTGACGCTCAAGAGGCAGATGCGGGGATTGATTTTCTCCATCCTTCCTGCGAACAACAAGCGATAAAGCAGATGGTATCACTGACACCACCCACCCAGCCGCCCGCCTTCCCCCGCTGAGCAGTTTTCACTGCCGATAACGTGAAAGCCGATCCTCGGTGACCAGTAGCCGCTGCAGCGAGAGAGCGCGAGGGGAGGGAGGGAGGAGGGGGCGAGGGGGAGGGAGAGAGGGGCGAGGGGGAGGGGGGGAAACAGGGTCAGATCAATCATCAGCAACTTGTTGGTCCTGAGTTGACATCTGTGCCGCTAACGAAACGTTCAAAACCGGGAAACTACCTAAATAACGAAACCAAGAAACTCAGTAACTAACTAAATAACTCAACCACCTGCTATTGCGTCACGCGCGCAAGAGAATGGTTGTTTTGTGATACGATCAGTGCAGTGTTACTGGATGCTTTGTTTATCTTCGTGGGAAGGGGTGGGGGGCGGGAGGTGGGGATGCGGCAGTTTGGGGTCACTGTTGTGGCGACAAGTCGGCATTGACTGACAAGGGAGCAGACGGCCATCACGGAAAAGAGCCTAAGGCTACCGATGCAGAGCGGAAAGCGAGAAGACTCGACACAATTGATTCCACTTCATCACACAAATTAACACCGATGTTGTGCCGGTGAAAAGGATTGTCGGTCGTCGGCAGCAGCAACTGTTTGTTCCAAGCTGCAGCAGCCTCTGTTCCGTGCTGTTGTAACTTGGTTCCTGACTGCAGCAGCCTCTGTTCCGTGCGGTTGTAACTTGGTTCCTGACTGCAGCAACTTGTTACATGCGGTTGTAACTTGGTTCCTGACTGCAGCAACCTCTGTTCTGTGCTGTTGTAACTTGGTTCCTGACTGCAGCAACTTCTGTTCTGTGTGGTTGTAACTTGGTTCCTGACTGCAGCAACTTCTGCTCTGTGCGGTTGTAACTTGGTTTCTGACTGCAGTAACTGCATGTTTCAGTTTATAATAACTGCGTGTTTCTGGCCGCAGTAGCTGCATATCCCAGGCTGCAGTAACTAAATGTTTCAGCTTGCAGCAGCTGCATGTTCCTGGCTGCAGTAACTGTGGTCCAGGCAACAGTAGCAACTGAATGCCCCAGGCTGCTGTAACTGTACGTTCCTGGCTGCAGTAACAGCTTGTTCCTGGCTTCAGTTACAGCATGGCCCTGGCTGCAGTAACTGTATGTTCTACAGTGCAGTAACAGCTTGTTCCTGGCTGCAGTAACACCGTGTCCCTGGCTTCAGTAACTGTATGTTCTACAGTGCAGTAACACCATGTTCCTGGCTGCAGTAACACCATGTTCCTGGCTGCAGTAACACCATGTCCCTGGCTGCAGTAACTGTATGTTCTACCGTGTGGTAACACCATGTCCCTGGCTGCAGTAACACCTTGTCCCTGGCTGCAGTAACGGTATGTTCTACAGTGCAATAACAGCACGTTGTTGGCTGCAGTATTTGTGGTCCAGGACGCAGTACCTATGGTCCAGGCTGCAGTAATTCCGTGTTGCAGGCTGCAGTAGTAACAGCTGGTTCCAGGCAGCAGTGACTGCATGTTCTGATCTGCAGTAGTAGCTGCATGTTCGTGGTTGTAAAAACCGCATGCTCCAGTCTGCAGCAGCTGCAAGCTCCGTGCTACAGCAACTGCATGTTCCACACTGTGCTTGAATCGCAGAAGCGGCGGGCGGCAGGAGACCGCGGACGCGGTCCATCGACCAGTGTTGAAATCAGTCTGGCGAAACAATCCTGCAAGTTGCCGATACAATTACCGGGTGTCGTTATCAGTGCGGCGAGAGCTTGCCGGCTGTATGATTTGGCGAGGGCGATGATGCGGGCTGATGGGATCGTGGAAGTGCTGTAGCGCCCGTTGTGACGTGATGGATGATGGTCGTTTCTGTGGTCTCTGCTCGGCTCTGTCGCTGCGCGCTGCTTCTGCCTGTGAGCCGGTTTGGCCCAGCGGTAAGGCGTTAGGCTGGTAAGAAGAGGGATCTCGGCTCGATTCCGATTCGGCTGTCCGTTCTCTTCAGAAAGGTTGTGGTTTGTGGACACTGTCTGATTGTGACTTTGTCCCTCAAAGTTAATGAAACATTAAAATGGCTCTCGTCGCTGCCCATCTTAATGCAGGAGTCTTTCTGGTGGTGACAGGGTAGCGATAGGTATATAATCTCCCTCTTCCCCCCACCTCCATACCCCCTTCCACCCGCTCCTACCCGTCCCTAATAAGCCGTACGGTTTCTGTGGACGTTAAGCACCGTGTTTACTTACTGCTTCTGCCAAGGTGCTCAAGGCTTCCGCTCGATAGTGACCGTTTATTTATTTACATAGCTGTATTTGTTTTACCCCGCCACAGCCAGACGCTGTCGTTGTGGGATTTATCTCCCTTTCTGGAAGGTTTATGCCGTTATATAAAGGAGCTTATCATGGCGGAAGATGTTCCCCACCTAACTGTACAATGCATCAAACCTAGCAAGTACAAATCAGTCAAGTAGTCAAATAAAATTAATCAGTGTTTATTGTTCTTTAATCTTTATACAGTGCCAGAAAAACGAAAAATTTTCTTTGACAGTTTGGCTCGAGAAGAAGCTACATTAGCTTCTTTTTTTAAATAGCTAGCAAGCTATGAAGAACAGTAGTAGTATAGTTGTAGACTGGCTTGTTACGCCCAGTCAACCACTACGGTTATATCAGGGCGATAAAAAGAACAGATCAGGTAACAAACTTACATTTTTAATGAACGAAATGCTCAACGCCTCCCCCTCCCCTGCCCCTCCACCCCACCCCAACCCCCCACCCATCTTTTTCCTATTGTGCGCGCAGCCAGCGTCGCGTACGGCTGTGACGATGGAGGTAGGGTGCAGACAGTGCCGGGTTGAAGGGCCGTCTCATCGCTCCTGACGATTGGGTCTCTTCTTCCCTAGCTTGCAACAGTGGCTTGATTCTCTCCCCGTGTTCCTCGTGGAGGCAGGCAGGAGCCGGCCGTCGCTGCCACAGGTGATTAATCAGTTGCCGGTGCGCGGTGTGCCTCGATACCTGGCCACCGAGCGAGCGGCACGTGCCGAGAACATGTCCGTGTCATCAGACACAGGTGTTGCGTGGTCGGGTTGCTAGCTTGGGCGGCGTGTCGAGGCTGGTGGCGGTGTCACGTACAGCAGCCAGTGTCCTGTAAGCTTTCCGTTTTTCGCTGACGAGGAGACTGCGGGAAAAGGTTGATTGCGGTGTTCTTCTAGTCTGGCGCGCGATGGGTGAACGAGGCGCGAGGGTTTTCGAGTCGTGTGAGACGGTGAGGAGGTCTAGGAAGGTTGTCACGCTGGTGTCTGTCTGATACCGGAGTGTAGCGGAGTCTAGGAAGGTTGTCACGCTGGTGTCTGATACCGGAGTGTAGCGGAGTCTAGGAAAGGAAGAGCGCCTTTCAGACCCAGTCAGAACACGAGTGTGGAGAAGGGGCGAGATTGATGGCCGCTTGTATGCTGGGAATAAGCACGAACAAGGATCAAGTGCTGGTGGAGTGTGTGCAAGCCTTTAACGAGGAGGAGAAAGAGGTCCGCGTTGGTTAAGGATCTGTTCTCAATGGGTAGGCCTTAGAGAGCTCAGGAGCAGCGTGAAAGTCGAGGTGGACGTCCTGAGCTCCCCGCCCCTAATTGTCCGTACGGTCTCTGTGGACGTAAAGCAACACTGAACGGTAGGCCTACGAGCATGAAGTCAGATCGAAATAATCGTGGACTGGACTTGTAAAAACGGGCTACGAAAAGAGTCCGATTGTTGAGCGAGCGAGCGAGCGAGAGATAGAGAGTGTGTGTGTGAGAGAGAGAGAGAGTATGTGTATGCGTGTGTGTGAGAGAGAGGGAGAGAGTGTCAGACTGGGGTCGTGTCCAGGGCTGACCACGGTCAGGACATGTCTGTCGGTCGTCATCTTCAGCTGACACCCCGCAGCCACACAGTGCGGATCCCCTCTGATCAGAATCCGGAGCTATCATAGCTTCTGTCTTTAAAGCCTGCAGTAGGTCAGACTCGGGCTTCGCGTCATTTTGAAACTGCCAGGAAATCTAATTTCTACTTTCACAGCGGACTAGCCTTCCCTTTCCCCCATCCTGTTCCAGCACAGCCACGCGTGTCGTGGTCAGTGGGAACACTTAGATCAGTGTTTATGATTTGATGAATTGTCGTGGTCAGTGGGAACACTTAGGTCAGTGTTTATGATTTGATAAATTGTCAGCAGTGAGATGACTTAGGTCAGTGTTTGCGATTTGATGAATTGCCTGTCATAAGTAGTGAGAAGACTTCGGTCAGTATTTGCAGTCTGATGAATTGTGAGCAATGTGACTTAGGTCAGTATTTTGCGAATTGATGAAGTATCTCTCGCTTTGATATGACATTTACGGTTGACTGAGCGGCGACTTATCCCCGGACTTACTATTACAACCGCAGTTTAACTTTCACGTGGGCTCCAAACCTAATGAAAGGTTTTATTCTGATCTAACTTTGCCTGGACGTGACGAAGGTATTCTCTTCTTCGGCGTTCCAGGATTGTCCACACGTCTAGCTTGGGGTGTTGATGAGGCTGGAGGTCTGCACCAGGTCCTCTGGAGCCCCAGAGCTGTTCTGCAAGTCTGGCTCCTCGGGGCCAGTGGCGTGTCCCTGCTTCCTTGTAGACTAGGGTCTATTTCCTTCCTTGTAGACTAGGGTCTAATTCCTTCCTTGTAGACTAGGGTCTAATTGCTTCCTTGTAGACTAGGGTCTAATTGCTTCCTTGTAGACTAGGGTCTAATCGCCTAAAGGTACGTGTCAGCGCCGTTTGTTTCCAGATCGTTGGAATATGAAGTTCTCCGGTGTTGTCCACCCCAGTGAGTGAGCTATAGACGTGTGCACGTTGTTAGCGCGAGCTGTGGACGTGTGCACGTTGTTAGCGCGAGCTGTGGACGTGTGCACGTTGTTAGCATGAGCTATAGACGTGTGCACGTTGTTAGCACGAGCTGTGGACGTGTGCACGTTGTTGGCACGAGCTGTAGACGTGTGCACGTTGTTAGCACGAGCTGTGACGTGTGCACGTTGTTAGCACGAGCTATGACGTGTGCACGTTGTTAGCACGAGCTGTGACGTGTGCACGTTGTTAGCACGAGCTTTGACGTGTGCAGTTGTTGGCGCGAGCTATGGACGTGTGCACGTTGTTGGCCGAGCTGTGGACGTGTGCACGTTGTTAGCACGAGCATTGACGTGTGCACGTTGTTGGCAGCGAGCTGTGGACGTGTGCACGTTGTTAGCACGAGCTGTGGACGTGTGCACGTTGTTAGCACGAGCTGTGGACGTGTGCACGTTGTTGGCGCGAGCTGTGGACGTGTGCACGTTGTTAGCACGAGCTGTGGACGTGTGCACGTTGTTGGCGCGAGCTGTGGACGTGTGCACGTCGTTGGCGTGAGCTTCTCGCACGTATATGAGAAGATTTTAGAAATGTGTATTTGCTTATGACCTGAGTTTGACCGTCCTGAGGTGACCCTGTATGGTTGACAGGGCATTAAAGTCCAATTACTACTACTGTAGACGTGTGCACGTTGTTGGCGCGAGCTGTGGACGTGTGCACGTTGTTGGTGAGCTTTGACAGCAACAGCAATATGGATGATCAGTAATTGTGGTAGCGGGCACGCCAGTAAAGTCATCCTAACAAACAGTCTTTTGTTTTTTTAAATCTGTGACTGATACCTTATGAATCTTTTTTTATTATTGATTATAAACACGCGACAGTTGCAGGTTGGCTTGTTATGGAGCTTTGCTGATTCAGTGACGCAGGATATGTTTTTTCAGGCGGAAAGTCGATAACTCAAAATGGAAATGAAAGATCGTTCTTCGTTAATGTGTTCAACCAGTTGCTGTCAAAAGCTTTGTCACGTCTGCGCGCGCCAGTTTTTTTCTTCGCGTCGGAAGCTACAGAAACAGTCCTGTTTTATCCCTGTCGATTTACAGTGGCGTCCGCACGTGTGTAAATCGCGCGGATACATGTCTGCCAAGAACCCTTTGAGTAGGCGTATAGGCTAGTGATTGTCGCCCTTTGCTGTCAGAGTTACCGTTCTTGTTATCTCAAGCTCAGGTTTAGTCGTCGTCCTCTTCGCTTACAGGGAATCTTCAGCTGCCAGTCACTTTTTGCTGCTGTTTGGGTGCACGTGTGTGTTCTTCCGGATAGCTGTGATTGTGTCGTCTCCTGTTTGGGTGCACGTGTGTGTTCTTCCGGATAGCTGTGATTGTGTCGTCTCCTGTTTGGGTGCACGTGTGTGTTCTTCCGGATAGCTGTGATTGTGTCGTCTCCTGTTTGGGTGCACGTGTGTCTTCTTCCGGATAGCTGTGATTGTGTCGTCTCCTGTTTGGGTGCACGTGTGTGTTCTTCCGGATAGCTGTGATTGTGTCGTCTCCTGTTTGGGTGCACGTGTGTGTTCTTCCGGATAGCTGTGATTGTGTCGTCTCCTGTTTGGGTGCACGTGTGTGTTCTTCCGGAGCCCCGTGATCCCGTGAGTATTCTCCCAGAGTCGCTTAATTGACTGCTTACGGCAGAAGTAGTGCGCGTGGTATGTGACGTAAAATGACGTGTGTTAGGCACAGTGAATCCGACCTTCTTGTGTGATTGGGAGCAAATCTGTTTGGCCGCTTCACGCTCGAGTGGGCGTTGAATTCCAGCTGTCCGTCTACCTCAGCAGAATCAACGGGGTTTTGTTTCTTCTCTCTCCCCAGGTAGACATACCTCAGGTAGACATACCCATTGACTGTCAGTGTTGTCCATCTGCCCCCCACCCACCCCCACCCCGCCCCCATCTTAACTGGGCGATGAACGTGACTTACCGGTGATCCGTCTGCCTCAGTATAATCAACGTCTTCTTTCTGGGGGTTTCCCCCGACATACTGTTAACGGGATAAATCTTGACTGGGCGTTGAATGTCACTTATCCGTCTGCTTCAGCATTTATAATCAGCGTCTTGTAACCCCCCCCCCCCCCCCCAATCTTGAGTTTAGCGTTGAATGTGACTCGTGAGTTAAAAGAGGAGGGACGAAAACGTTGATTATTTTCAGGTAGACATACCTCAAAATAATCGACGTTTCCGTCCCTCTTCCCCGCCGCACACTGATAAGAGGATAGGTCTTGACTGGGCCTTGAATGTCACTGATCCGTCTGCTTCAGCATTCATAAGCAGTGGTTTCTTCTCTTTATTTACCCCCCCCCCCCCCCCACCCTCCCCTCACACACTGTACTGATGACAGCGTGAATCTTGTCACAGTCCGTGCAACCCGCAGTGGTGGTCCGCCCTGACCGCCTGTAGGGCCAGAGAGCACGCGCTTTGCCCTGAGAACAACACTCCCCGGTGTCCAGGCGTTGTCCGTGACGGGCGACTGTACAAGGGAACCAAACAAGGACTAGTGCCTACGACTTCCACTGGAGCGATCTGGCGCGGCTGTCGTTACCGGGGATGAGGTTGACACCAGTACATCGTTACCGAGCATGAGGTTGACACCAGTACATCGTAACCGAGCATGAGGTTGACACCAGTACAGCGTTATCGAGCATGAGGTTGACACCGGTACAACGTCACCGAGGCTGAGGCTGACACCAGTATAACGTTACCGAGGATGAGGCTGACACCAGTATAACGTTACCGAGGATGAGGCTGACACCGGTATAACGTTACCAAGCTTGAGGTTGACACCAGTACATCGTTACCGAGAATGGGGCGGACACCAGTAGGCTACAGCGGCATGCAGCCAGGCCCGGATCATCGGGCGCCAGCGGGAAACGGCCTCAGTGGCCTGTGTGCGGACCTGTCCAGGCGAGGAGGTGAGGTGGCGGATGTGAGAGCCTTCCACTGAAGGCTGCACGAGGCTTGCTCCCGATCTCAGGCTTTTTGTGAGAGGTGGTGTCGGGGAGCACTGACGTACGCGCCAGTATTGGGGGCTAGAAAAGACTGGAACTGTCCGGACGGTCTGTATCGGGCGCTAGGAAAGGCTGGAGCCGTCAGGAAGCTCCGTGTTGAGGCTAGAAAAGACTGGCACGGTCTGGCAGCTCCGTGTTGAGGGCTAGGCTGGAACCGTCAGGAAGGTGTGTGTTAAGGGCTAGTAAAGACTGGAACCGTCTGGAAGCTCTGTGTTGAGGGCTAGACTGGAACCGTCTGGAAGCTCTGAGTTAAGGGCTAGTAAAGACTGGCACGTTCTGGAAGCTCTGTGTTAAGGGCTAGTAAAGACTGGCACGGTCTCGGAAGCTCTGTGTTAAGGGCTAGACTGGGGCCGTCTGGAAGCTCTGTGTTAAGGGCTAGACTGGGGCCGTCTGGAAGCTCTGTGTTAAGGGCTAATAAAGACCAGAACCGTGTGGGGGGTCTTCAGTGTCGGGAGCGTTGTGTTGAGGGCTAGGAAGGACTGGAACCGGCAGGGAATCGCGTTAGGGGTAGGATGTTGGAGTGGCTGAGGATGGGGAACCACTGCTCGAAAGGCGTCCACCCCAGCAAGGCCAGCCAGCCCAGCGTCAAGGTCACGGCTCAGTCCTACAGTTATGCTACTGCGCCACAAGTGAGTTGATGGATGTGGAACTCTCTCTCTCTCTCTCTCTCTCCTCTCTCTCTCTCTCTCTCTCTCTCTCTCTCTCTCTCTCTCTCTCTCATATCACACATTCATGCCTTTATGTATACAAATAATGCCTATAATTTGATATCTATTCATCAGTAGTAGTTAGACAGGTTTTTGACTGAACCTAAACTACAATCCTTGTAAAATAAAGTTTTCGAGTTCGAGTTCTCTCTCTCTCTCTCTCTCTCTCTCTCTCTCTCTCTCTCTCTCTCTCTCTCTCTCTCTCTCTCTCTCTCTCACTCAAGACTTCACCCCTACAAGAAGGAAAGGTTTGATCGAAGTGTTGTTAAAAGTTTGTCGGAGAGTAAAATGTCTGGTTTTGTTGTTGTTGTTTTTATGTTGTTGTTGTTTCTTTGTTTTTTGGGCGGTCGGGGTTTTGTGCACGCACATTCATGTGTGTGTGTGTGTATGTGTGTGTGTGTGTGTGTGTGTGTGTGTGTGTGTGTTGTGCGTGCGTGCGTGCGTGCGTGCGTGCGTGCGTGCGTGCGTGTACGTGTGTGTGTTCTGGTTTCTAAGCGCCGCGAGAGCGTTCTGTGGAATGTGAAAACATCTTTTCCGCCCCTTCTGCAAATTGACGTTCATCCATTGATTTCTGTAGTGGATGTGATGTGTATTTCCTGCTGCACTGACGTGTCTCCAGTAGGGTTAATTGTCATGCGGAGGAAGAGTCGGCAGATGACACTTACTGACGTAGGTCGTACTTGTTTTTAAACTCGAGAGGAAAACACAGACACACAGACAGAACCGTCTGGAAGACGAACAGACAATGATGCGCTAACCCGGAGGTGCCGGGAGATGGCTGAATTCATCTTCAGCTGCTCGGTCCAGTGGCTGGCCTAATTCTTTGGTTAAGACACGATAAATACTTTATTGTCCTGTAAAAGGAAATTTGCTTTGAAACATGCCATCAGTGTAACATGTAAAATAAATAAAATTCAAATTAAACGTATGGTAATTATGTAAGACACCACACACACACACCGACACACACACACACACACCACACACACACACACACAACACCCACCTCTCTCTCTCTCTCCTCTCTCTCTCTCTCTCTCTCTCTCTCTCTCTCTCTCTCTCTCTCTCTCTCTTCTCTGTCACACACACACACGGGGGGGGGGGGGAGGGGACATTTTTTAAACACGGTTGTGGTCTGAACGGATAAAAAGGAAGCGGACCGCACGGCGCTAGAAACGGCGAACTGACTTTGACACCTTCTGGGGGAGGGGGGGGGGGGGGAAGGTGGGGGGTGTCTCTTCTGATCCAGTGTGGGTCTTCCGCTCACTTTGTTACACACACACATCTCTCTTCCGCTCATCCCTCAGGGGTCACCCGCAGAACAAGAAACATATTACGAGAGCTAAGCTACTGATGAGTAAATATAAAAGTACAGGCATCATTTATATACATATGGGGATGAATGAGTGAGTAAAAGTTTATACATGATAGTTTCCACACAAAACATAGCGTGGTAACAGCGCTAGACGCACACTTGCATACACATCACTCAGTCAGTTATACATTATGAGTATACAATTACATACAACCAGCAAAATAAGGCACAGAGAGAGAGACAGACAGACAGACAGACAGACAGACAGACAGAGAGAGAGCTGCTTTGACGTCGTTCCGATGATACGTCTCACGTGACACATTATGGAAGTCCTTTTGATTTCCCCATCTCGCTTTGTAGCCCAGTTTAAAACTGAGCCTGACCTTTCAAGCTACTGGCCGTATCGATTGCCGAGGCGATGGTACGCCGAGCACCCACCTGAAATTTGACCTTAAAACGTCATCAACGTTCCCTTTTTCCTCTTCCTCCCTTTCCCCCTTTCCCCCTTTCCCTCTTTCCCTCTTTCCCTCTTTCCCTCTTTCCCCCGCGCACATCAAAGCAGAAAAACATCGCCCCCGTCTCCACTGATGGGCTGCCATTGCCCTGTTTGCTCGTCATGCCGTCTTGTTGACCCGACTGGTCTACAGTCTTGTGGACCCGACTGGTCAACAGTCTTGTGGACCCGACTGGTCAACAGTCTTGTGGACCTGATTGGTCAACAGTCTTGTTGACCCGACTGGTCAACAGTCTTGTGGACCTGATTGGTCAACAGTCTTGTGGACCCGACTGGTCAACAGTCTTGTGGACCTGATTGGTCAACAGTCTTGTTGACCCGACTGGTCATCAGTCTTGTGGACCTGATTGGTCATCAGTCTGTGGACCTGATTGGTCAACAGTCTTTTTGGACCCGACTGGTCAACAGTCTTGTGGACCTGATTGGTCAACAGTCTTGTGGACCTGATTGGTCAACAGTCTTGTGGACCTGATTGGTCTACAGTCTTGTGGATCTGATTGGTCATCAGTCTTGTGGACCTGATTGGTCAACAGTCTTGTGGACCTGATTGGTCAACAGTCTTGTGGACCTGATTGGTCAACAGTCTTGTGGACCTGATTGGTCATCAGTCTTGTGGACCTGATTGGTCATCAGTCTTGTGGACCTGATTGGTCAACAGTCTTGTGGACCTGATTGGTCAACAGTCTTGTGGACCGGGATTTGTCCAACAGTCTTGTGGACCTGATTGGTCTACAGTCTTGTGGCCCCTGATTGGTCAACAGTCTTGTGGACCTGATTGGTCAACAGTCTTGTGGACCCGACTGGTCAACAGTCTTGTGGACCTGATTGGTCTACAGTCTTGTGGACCTGATTGGTCTACAGTCTTGTTGACCCGACTGGTCATCAGTCTTGTGGACCTGATTGGTCTACAGTCTTGTGGACCTGATTGGTCTACAGTCTTGTGGAGCTGATTGGTCATCAGTCTTGTGGACCTGATTGGTCAACAGTCTTGTGGACCTGATTGGTCAACAGTCTTGTGGACCTGATTGGTCAACAGTCTTGTGGACCTGATTGGTCAACAGTCTTGTGGACCTGATTGGTCTACAGTCTTGTGGACCTGATTGGTCAACAGTCTTGTGGACCTGATTGGTCTACAGTCTTGTGGACCTGATTGGTGATCAGTCTTGTGAGTTGAGGGCTATCCTTTTAGCTCTCAAACATGTTTATTATTCCAAAGGAAAATCGTTTTTGATATTATCAGATTCCCTTTCATCTTTACAGTCGATATTTAACCTAAGGTACGACCATCCGGTCTTAGTTCAGATATTAGACTTATATACAGAAATGACAAGAGACGGGAGAGAGATTGTTTTCATCTGGGTTCCCGGCCATGTTGGCATTGGGAAATTCGGCTGCAAAATTCTGCACTAAGGATGCCCTTGATGGCGACATCTCGGTTGAGCTCATACCATTCTCAGACCTAAAATGCACAAATAAATATATATTACAACTGTGGCAGTCTGAATGGGATGAGTTCCCGGAAAATAAATTATATAAGATATTTCCAATGTTAAAAGAATGTATTGTTTGTCCCCGGTCAAACCGAAAAAAGAAGAGCATTTTTTACTTACTTGTTCAGATTTTATTGAAATAAGAGAGAGCTACTTTACAGCTAAATCACTGCGCATGTTATTTCAAGATATTTTACCTGAGAAGATTTTTAACTTTTTCAAAGAGATCAATATTTTTGGAAAAATTTAAATTTGAGATCATTTTTAGTTATGTCTATGTTATACACCTTTTAAGCATGGCTTTAAAACTGTATATAGACTCATTTTAAGAAATACATATTATTAGAATATATGAGATGTGTATCGCCCTGATATAACCGTACCGGTTGACTGGGCTTAAAACACAAACTTACTTACTTACTTACCTGACCTGATTGGTTTGTGCGAGGTCATCAGTCTTGTGGACCTGATTGGTCAACAGTCTTGTGGACCTGATTGGTCAACTGTCTTGTGGACCTGATTGGTCAACAGTCTTGTGGACCTGATCGGTCAACAGTCTTGTGGACCTGATCGGTCATCAGTCTTGTGGACCTGATCGGTCAGCAGTCTTGTGGACCTGATTGGTCAACAGTCTTGTGGACCTGATTGGTCAACAGTCTTGTGGACCTGATCGGTCAACAGTCTTGTGGACCTGATCGGTCAACAGTCTTGTGGACCTGATCGATGAAACAGTCTTGTGGACCAGATTGGTCAACAGTCTTGTGGACCTGATTGGTAAACAGTCTCTGTCCGGTGAGGTCTGCGAGGCCTTCGCACCGTGACCTCCTTTGTGGCTGCTGCACACTGAGGACCCATTGTGTGGAGCTCTTTGCCGTTCGCCGTTTGTTGGAGTTTGTTCTCCTTGGCTGGAGAGGCTGATTAACTCAGGAGGGAGGGCTAGTACAGAGGGTTGATGTCTTGTTCCCACAGAAGGACGGGGGGGGGGGTGGGAGGGTGGGGGGGGGGTCAAAAAAGGCCACAGGCCCCGCGGGCGCAGACAAAACATACACACACGCACGCACGCACGCACACCAAGCATGCCGCACGCACACACAAGCATGCACACACACACACACACATGCACACGCAGGAAGACGTACGCAAACAAACATCACACACATACACACACATGCACACGCACCCCAACCCCAAAAAACACACACACACACACACACACACCCCACCCCCACACACACACACACACACACACACACCCCCACACACACACAAATTTAAAAGGGGGCAATTTTTCCTTATTTGCTTTTGGGTGCATTTTGGTTCTTAAAGCTGCCTCTATCAGCCTTTGCTTTATGCATTGTGTACCCGTAGTCAGATCCACCCGCCTTTGCGTGCTTGCGTGCGCGCGTGTGTATGTGTGTGTGTGTGTGTCTTTGTGTGTGTATGTGTGTCAGTGTGTGTGTGCCCGGGGGTTGTCTGTGGTCCCCCCCCATAAATTAGGGGGGGGGGAAGGGGGGGGGGGGTGGGGGGGGGGGGCTAAATAAATGCCGCTACGCTTCCGGCCCCCGAGGTCTGAGTACATACAGCCTGACAAACTGATGAACTGCACGTGCAGTTCGGCTGCACAGGCAAGCAGCGCTTCATGAGGGCTGACCATGGAGTGTCAAGCCGAGCAAACGCTGAGAACCGTTTGTGGTCAGCAGAGGCAAACAGAGGGAGTTGCCTGGGGCAGGTAGGGTCCCTGTTCTTGGCCTGCAAATATGGATTCGTCCAGCAGGATGTCATGGGCGTTCCATTTTCGTAATGACTGCTTCCGATTTCTTCGTCCTCGTTGGCGCAGTGGATAGGTTCATTGTGTGTGTGTGTGTGTGTGTGTGTGTGTGTGTGTGTGTGTGTGTGTGTGTGTGTGTGTGTGTGTGTGTGGTTGGTGTGTGTGTGTGTGTGTGTGTGTGTGTGTGTGTGTGTGTGTGTGAGTGCATGTGTGTGTGTGTGTGTGTGTGTGTGACGGTGCGTGTGCATGTGTGTGTTAGAACGAAAAAGGTCCCTGTGCAAGTTGCAAGGTCCCTGTGCAATGTGTTCATTTTTTCAGATGTGCTCACCCAAACTGACCAACAATCCCGTTGCGAGTGACAAGTTCCGTGTACATACACATACCGTGATTATGTTAACATGTTTGACCCCCCACCCCCGCCTTCACCCCCATCCCCACCCCGATCTACCCTTTATGCTGACATGGTTGATAGGCTGGTTGGTTGGAGTGGTCGGATGGTTGTTTGAAAGTAGTAAACCTCTCTAGCTGTCTGATCAAAATAGTCAAATGATCAGATGCAGCTTTATTATTTATCATTATACATGTGTGCATACAAATCAAATTGTTCTTGTTGACACATCGGTTCTAAAAATAAAAATAAAAAAAGGGAAAGAAAGAATAAATGAAGCTACACTTGATATAAACACATAAAAATCCCCACCCGAGGGGACGGGGAATCTCTGTGTGTGTGTGTGGGTGGGGGGGGGGGGGGGGTTAGGTGAGGGTTACATAACTGACAACACGCTAATTGTGCGTCACAAACTGATCGTGACGACACGGCTGCTTTGTGTAAAGCCGCCCTGATGCTGAGCATCCCCCTGCGTGCCGAAGCCTCGTTCATGACGTCGTGTGACCACTTGTGACGTCGTTTGCTGATTTATGACGTCCGTCCCTGCTCGGGGGGTGGACACGGGAATCGGCAGATTACAGTCCTCTGTGTGTGTGTGTGTGTGTGTGTGTGTGTGTGTGTGTGTGTGTGTGTGTGTGTGTGTGAATGATGTGTGTGAATGATGTGTGTGTGTGTTTGTTTGTGTGTGTGTGTGAATGTGTGTGTGTGTGTGAATGTGTGGAGTTTGTGTGATGTGTGATGTGTGTGTGTGTGTGTGTGTGTTTGTTTGTGTGTGTGTGTGTGTGTGTGTGTGTGTGTGTGTGTGTGTGTGTGATTACAGTCCTGCCCACAGCCTGCCACACGACCTGCTTGCTAGCGTCATTCGAAATGCGCAGCCGCACGATGCTGTGATTTGTTGGTGGAGAGTGCAGGCTGTCAGTCTCCCAGGCCACTCCAAGCTCTGGTTTATTTACCACAGCCTGCCTCCTTCCTACCACTGCCGTCATTCGTCACGACATAGTCACGACATAGGTCTCCAAAACCTGTCAGTTAGCGGACAGTGTTTCCTTGGTGCTCAAATGACAGTAAGCTGGTAACAGACAGCTCACATTATATCAGGTTTCTCTCCCCCTCCCACCCCCCCACTTTTTCTTTTTTTAAGCGTTGCCCACGTTGCTTACCTCAGCACAAGTAAAACCAAATTCGCTTCAATCCAGACAACTCTTCTTTCTTTTTCTTTTGTTCTCTCTTTTTTTTTTTTTTTTTTTGGTGAACCCTGGGCGGACGCGCCTCATGTTTACGTGCATGCTTGACGCTATATTGCTTCCACAGTGTTATTAGTACCCAAACCTTCCGGATGGCACTGACAGTGTCGGTGGACAGCTGTGCGGAGATAAAGAGTGCCCCTTTAGTGGCGTGACCAATTCTGGCAGAGTTTGGAGAAAGGTGCCGGAAAGCGATGCTCGGAGTGTGGGGTGAGGGCACACTTCGAGCATAGCTTTCCGGCGCCTTCCTCCAAACTCTGCCAGATTTGGTTACGCCACTGAAGGGGCACTCTTTATCTCCGCACAGCTGTCCAGCGACGCGGTCAGCGCCCTCGAAAGGTTCGGTATATGACTGTAGAAGCAACCTAGCGCAAAGCACGCACGTAAACACGAGACGCATCCACCTCGGGTAAAAAAAGAGTTCCGTCTCGATTCAAACGATTGTGGTTTTATTTGTGCTGGTGTAAACTGTGTTGGCGGCTATAAATGACACGCCTTGTTTTATTCGAGTTGTTGTAACAAACTTACTACTGTTTGAGCACCAACAAAAAACTGCTCGTTAGCTGACAGTTTTCTGGACCCTATAGCGTAACTAAATACGGCAGTGGTTGAAGGAAGGGTGTCGTAAACCGGTGCTTGGAGTTTGGGGTGAGGGGTGTTAGCGTGTGGGCGTCTCGCTCCAGGCGTGTTTGTCGGACCGTCCGCTGAAGGAGCCTCAGGGTTCGCTGGACGGATGGCGCAGTTCATCTCCAACAGCGGACTCCGGGCAGGGCCTCGGGGGCCGTGTGAAAGTGGAGGTGGCCGTCCCGAGCTCCCCGTCCCTAATAGTCCTTATGCTCCTTGTGGACGTTAAGCGACACTGAACTTGAACGGGTAGGGCTTTAGCCTGTTGGTCTGGCTTCTGCAGCCTGTCGCTTGTGGGCCGGTGGCACAGGCGTGGTTAGGACACCTGAGGAAGGCCTGTGTGGTGGTGGTTGTGTCCGACAGGCGACGCTAAACGTGTTGCTGTCGCTGTGTACTTGATGCAGCGGGTGACGCTAAACGTGCAGCGGGTGACGCTAAACGTGCAGTGGGTGACACTAAACGTGCAGCTGGTGACGCTAAACGTGCAGTGGGTGACGCTAAACGTGCAGCCGGTGACGCTAAACGTGCAGTGGGTTACCCTAAACGTGCAGCTGTGTTGCTGTCGCTGTGTACTTGATGCAGCGGGTGACGCTGACCGTGTTGCTGGCTGTGTACTTGATGCAGCGGGTGACGCTGACCGTGTTGCTGGCTGTGTACTTGATGCAGCGGGTGACGCTGACCGTGTTGCTGGCTGTGTACTTGATGCAGCGGGTGACGCTGACCGTGTTGCTGTCGCTGTGTACTTGATGCAGCGGGTGACGCTGACCGTGTTGCTGTCGCTGTGTACTTGATGCAGCGGGTGACGCTGACCGTGTTGCTGGCTGTGTACTTGATGCAGCGGGTGACGCTGACCGTGTTGCTGGCTGTGTACTTGATGCAGCGGGTGACGCTGACCGTGTTGCTGGCTGTGTACTTGATGCAGCGGGTGACGCTGACCGTGTTGCTGGCTGTGTACTTGATGCAGCGGGTGACGCTGACCGTGTTGCTGGCTTTTGTACTTGATGCAGCGGGTGACGCTGACCGTGTTGCTGGCTGTGTACTTGATGCAGTGGGTGACGCTGACCGTGTTGCTGGCTGTGTACTTGATGCAGCGGGTGACGCTGACCGTGTTGCTGGCTGTGTACTTGATGCAGCGGGTGACGCTGACCGTGTTGCTGTCGCTGTGTACTTGATGCAGTGGGTGACGCTGACCGTGTTGCTGGCTGTGTACTTGATGCAGCGGGTGACGCTGACCGTGTTGCTGGCTGTGTACTTGATGCAGCGGGTGACGCTGACCGTGTTGCTGTCGCTGTGTACTTGATGCAGCGGGTGACGCTGACCGTGTTGCTGTCGCTGTGTACTTGATGCAGTGGGTGACGCTGACCGTGTTGCTGGCTGTGTACTTGATGCAGCGGGTGACGCTGACCGTGTTGCTGGCTGTGTACTTGATGCAGCGGGTGACGCTGACCGTGTTGCTGTCGTTGTGTACTTGATGCAGCGGGTGACGCTGACCGTGTTGCTGTCGTTGTGTACTTGATGCAGCGGGTGACGCTGACCGTGTTGCTGGCTGTGTACTTGATGCAGCGGGTGACGCTGACCGTGTTGCTGTCGTGTGTACTTGATGCAGCGGGTGACGCTGACCGTGTTGCTGTGTGTACTTGATGCAGCGGGTGACGCTGACCGTGTTGCTGTCGTTGTGTACTTGATGCAGCGGGTGACGCTGACCGTGTTGCTGTCGTTGTGTACTTGATGCAGCGGGTGACGCTGACCGTGTTGCTGGCTGTGTACTTGATGCAGCGGGTGACGCTGACCGTGTTGCTGTCGTTGTGTACTTGATGCAGCGGGTGACGCTGACCGTGTTGCTGGCTGTGTACTTGATGCAGCGGGTGACGCTGACCGTGTTGCTGGCTGTGTACTTGATGCAGCGGGTGACGCTGACCGTGTTGCTGGCTGTGTACTTGATGCAGCGGGTGACGCTGACCGTGTTGCTGTCGTGTGTACTTGATGCAGCGGGTGACGCTGACCGTGTTGCTGGCTGTGTACTTGATGCAGCGGGTGACGCTGACCGTGTTGCTGTCGCTGTGTACTTGATGCAGCGGGTGACGCTGACCGTGTTGCTGGCTGTGTACTTGATGCAGCGGGTGACGCTGACCGTGTTGCTGTCGCTGTGTACTTGATGCAGCGGGTGACGCTGACCGTGTTGCTGGCTGTGTACTTGATGCAGCGGGTGACGCTGACCGTGTTGCTGTCGCTGTGTACTTGATGCAGCGGGTGACGCTGACCGTGTTGCTGGCTGTGTACTTGATGCAGCGGGTGACGCTGACCGTGTTGCTGTCGCTGTGTACTTGATGCAGCGGGTGACGCTGACCGTGTTGCTGGCTGTGTACTTGATGCAGCGGGTGACGCTGACCGTGTTGCTGGCTGTGTACTTGATGCAGCGGGTGACGCTGACCGTGTTGCTGGCTGTGTACTTGATGCAGCGGGTGACGCTGACCGTGTTGCTGTCGCTGTGTACTTGATGCAGCGGGTGACGCTGACCGTGTTGCTGGCTGTGTACTTGCAGGTGAACGAGGAGTGCAGCACGTTGCGGGTGACGTTGGCGGCGGCGCAGACTGACCGGGAGAGCGCCAAGGAACAGGTGTCCACGCTGCAGACCCGTGTCAACAGCCTCGAGAACCTCGTCAGGGTCAGTGTCTCTTCCCATTGACCACAATCTCTGTCTGTCTGTCTGTCTGTCTGTCTGTCTGTCTGTCTGTCTGTCTGTCTGTCTCTCTCTCTCTCTCTCTCTCTCTCTCTCTCTCTCTCTCTCTCTCTCTCTTCCACACACACACACACACACACACACACACACACACACCGCGCGCGCGCACGCACACACGCGCGCACGCACGCACGCACACACACGTGTACGGTGGGACAGAGGAAATAAAATACATGTACGGTGGGAAAGGTGCGGTCTGCTGACAGAGTCGTCTGTGTTGCACAGAGTGTTTTGTGCAATCTGTTTTGTTTTTGGCGTTTTACAGGGTCGTTTTGTGTTGCATAGGGTCTGTTTTGTGTCGCACAGGGTCTGTTTTGTGTTGCATAGGGTCTGTTTTGTGTTGCACAGGGTCTGTTTTGTGTTTCACAGGGTCTGTTTTGTGTTGCACAGGGTCTGTTTTGTGTTGCATAGGGTCTGTTTTGTGTCGCACAGGGTCTGTTTTGTGTTGCATAGGGTCTGTTTTGTGTCGCACAGGGTCTGTTTTGTGTTGCATAGGGTCTGTTTTGTGTTGTACTGGGTATGTTTTGTGTTGCATAGGGTCTGTTTTGTGTTGCACAGGGTCTGTTTTGTGTTTCACAGGGTCTGTTTTGTGTTGACCAGGGTCTGTTTTGTGTTGCACAGGGTCTGTTTTGTGTTGCACAGGGTCTGTTTTGTGTTGCATAGGGTCTGTTTTGTGTCGCACAGGGTCTGTTTTGTGTTGCACAGGGTCTGTTTTGTGTTGCACAGGGTCTGTTTTGTGTTGCATGGGGTCTGCTTTGTAATGCATAGGGTCTGTTTTGTGTTGCACAGGATGTGTTTTGTGTTGCATAGGGTCTGTTTTGTGTTGCACAGAATGTGTTTTGTGTTGCACAGGGTCTGTTTTGTGTTGCATAGGGTCTGTTTTGTGTTGCACAGGATGTGTTTTGTGTTGCATAGGGTCTGTTTGTGTTGCACAGGGTCTGTTTGTGTTGCATAGGGTCTGTTTTGTGTTGCACAGGGTCTGTTTTGTGTTGCATAGGGTCTGTTTTGTGTTGCACAGGATGTGTTTTGTGTTGCATAGGGTCTGTTTTGTGTTGCACAGGATGTGTTTTGTGTTGCACAGGGTCTGTTTTGTGTTGCATAGGGTCTGTTTTGTGTTGCACAGATGTGTTTTGTGTTGCATAGGGTCTGTTTTGTGTTGCACAGGATGTGTTTTGTGTTGCATAGGGTCTGTTTTGTGTTGCACAGGATGTGTTTTGTGTTGCATAGGGTCTGTTTTGTGTTGCACAGGATCTGCAGGAGTCAGCGGAGCAGCTGCGGAGTCTGGAACATGAGTACAAGGACGCCCTGTCCCAGCTGGCCTCCAAGCAGCAGCAGATTGACCAGCTGCATGAGGTACCCCGTCCTCTCTCACCCACCACGCTCTCTCCCCACCCACCTGCCTCTCACACCCACCAAGACCAGCAGCCAGAGGTACCGCTGCTCACACTGCGCCCCCCCTCACCCCCACCACACCCCCACCGATGACCAGTCACGTCACGTCCTCACTCCACCCCCACCCCCACCCCGCTCCACCACCCCACCCCCCAACAGACCAGCCAGCAGCAAGAGGTACCGCTCCCGCTCCCACTAATGCACCCATTGACCAGCTGCACGGAGGTATCGTGCCCTCTCACACTCAGCCGCTAACCCCCCCCCCCCGCTCTCTTGATCAAATTTGGCCTTGCCGTGTGTGTGCCTGTGTGAGCGCGCGTTGGCGTGCGTTTGTCTATGTGAGTGGATGTGTTTGGGTGGGTGTGCGTGCATGTGTGCGCGTTTGTGTGTGTGTTTGTATGTGTGTGTGTGTGCTGTGTATGTTTGTGCGTGCGTGTGTTTGTGCATGCGCGTGTGTGTGTGTGTGTGTGTGTGTGCGGCGCGCATCTGTGTGTGTGTGTGTGTTTGTGAGTGTGTGTGTGCGTCTCTGTGTGTGTTTGTGTGTGTGTGTGTAAGGGGGGGGGGAGAGTGAGAGAGATGAGAGAGAGAGAGAGAGAATTATAATTTCTAAATGAAGTTCCAAGCCGTCTTTCTAAGCAAGGACGCTGTTATTGATTTTTTGCCCCCGTGTAAAGGGGATTTAATTACCCGGTGAGAGCCATGTCCAGCTGGTCTTTGTAGACGGTGACACGTTGTTCAAGCTGAAGGTGAATCTATTTCAGGCCCAGAAAGAAAGCAAAGCCGAGCACCAACAGTCTGTGACAGAATTACAGGTAAAAGGGAACAACTGCGGCATCCTTAACGATGATAGTAGAGAGGAGGAGGAATATAACCACGTAACCGTTACGCTTGCCTTCTTTTTCTTTTTGGGGTTTGTCTGTGTCTTGAGAGGAGGAGGAGAGCATAGACACGTAAACAGTGTTATCTTTGCTGTGTGTGTGTGTGTGTGTGTGTGTGTGTGTGTGTGTGTGTCTGTCTGTCTGTGTGTCTCTCTCTCTCTCTCTCTCTCTCTTCTCTCTCTCTCTCTCTCTCTCTCTCTCTCTCTCTCTCTCTCTCTCTCTCTCTGTCTGTCTGTCTGTCTGTCTGTCTGTCTGTCTCTTTCTCTCTCTTCTCTCTCTCTCTCTCTTTCTCTCTCTCTTCTCCTCTCTCTCTCTCTCTCTCTCTTCTTCATCTTTGGTTTTTTCTTTTGTTACCGTGTTTATCAGTCTATTGTTTATTGTTTGTTACCGTGTTTATCAGTCTATTGTTTATTGTTTGTTACCGTGTTTATCAGTCTATTGTTTATTGTTTGTTACCGTGTTTATCAGTCTATTGTTTATTGTTTGTTACCGTGTTTATCAGTCTGTTGTTTATTGTTTGTTACCGTGTTTATCAGTCTATTGTTTATTCTGTTTGTTACCGTGTTTATCAGTCTATTGTTTATTCTGTTTGTTACCGTGTTTATCAGTCTGTTGTTTATTCTGTTTGTTACCGTGTTTATCAGTCTGTTGTTTATTCTGTTTGTCTACTGTGCACTGTGTTTACTTACTTAACTGACCACCAGATTGTGGCGAACAGCTAAAAGCGATAACGACAAATAACTGTGGCGGACAGTTATATAAAAGCGATAACGACAAATAACTGACTGTGACGGACAGCTAAAGCGATAACGACAAATAACTATGATGGACAGCTCAAAGCGATAACGACAAATAACTGACTGTGACGGACAGCTATATAAAAGCGATAACGACAAATAACTGCCTGTGGCAGACAGCTATGTAAAAGCGATAACGACAAATAACTGACTGTGACGGACACCTATGTAAAAGCGATAACGACAAATAACTGACTGTGACGGACACCTATGTAAAAGCTATAACGACAAATAACTCACTGGCAGACAGCTAAAAGCGATAACGACCAGTAACTGACTGGCGGATAGCTAAAAGCGATAACGACCAATAACAACCTGTGACGGACAGCTAAAAGCGATAACGACCAATAACAGCCTGTGACGGACAGGTAAAAGCGATAACGACAAATAACTGCCTGTGACGGACAGCTAAAAGCGATAACGACCAATAACTGCCTGTGACGGACAGCTAAAAGCGATAACGACAAATAACTGCCTGTGACGGACAACTAAAAGCGATAACGACCAATAACTGCCTGTGGCGGACAGCTATAAGCGGTAACGACAAATAACTGACGGACAGCTAAAAACGATAACGACCAATAACCGCCCGTGGCGGACAGCTATAAGCGGTAACGACAAATAACTGACGGACAGCTAAAAGCGATAACGCCCAATAACCGCCTGTGGCGGACAGCTATAAGCGGTAACGCCCAATAACCGCCTGTGACGGACAGCTAAAAGCGATAACGCCCAATAACCGCCTGTGACGGACAGCTAAAAGCGATAACGCCCAATAACCGCCTGTGACGGACAGCTAAAAGCGGTAACGCCCAGTAACCGCCTGTGACGGACAGCTAAAAGCGGTAACGCCCAATAACCGCCTGTGGCGGACAGCTATAAGCGGTAACGCCCAATAACCGCCTGTGGCGGACAGCTATAAGCGGTAACGACCAATAACCGCCTGTGACGGACAGCTAAAAGCGGTAACGCCCAATAACCGCCTGTGGCGGACAGCTATAAGCGGTAACGCCCAATAACCGCCTGTGGCGGACAGCTAAAAGCGGTAACGCCCAGTAACCGCCTGTGACGGACAGCTAAAAGCGGTAACGCCCAATAACCGCCTGTGACGGACAGCTAAAAGCGGTAACGCCCAGTAACCGCCTGTGCGGACAGCTAAAAGCGGTAACGCCCAATAACCGCCTGTGGCGACAGCTAATAAGCGGTAACGCCCAATAACCGCCTGTGGCGGACAGCTAAAAGCGGTAACGCCCAGTAACCGCCTGTGGCGGACAGCTAAAAGCGGTAACGCCCAGTAACCGCCTGTGGCGGACAGCTAAAAGCGGTAACGCCCAGTAACCGCCTGTGGCGGACAGCTAAAAGCGGTAACGCCCAGTAACCGCCTGTGGCGGACAGCTAAAAGCGGTAACGCCCAGTAACCGCCTGTGACGGACAGCGAAAAGCGATAACGCCCAGTAACCGCCTGTGACGGACAGCTACAAGCGGTAACGCCCAATAACCGCCTGTGGCGGACAGCTAGAAGCGGTAACGCCCAGTAACCGCCTGTGACGACAGGCCAAGATCCGGGAGTTGGAGCGGAAGTGCCAGGCCCAGGAGCAGCGGCAGGAGGAGCTGAAGGAGGAGGTGCAGACCCTCCGGCGCCAGAAGCAGGACCACGACGACGACGTCGTCCACCACGCCCAGCGGGTACAGCAGCAGCAGCAGACCGCCGCCCCCGCCCCCGCCCCCGCCCCCGCCCCCGCCTCCAGAAGGCAGGGCTCTCCCGTCACCCCGGGGGGCATCCCCCCGTCAGATTCCGCCGACTCCGGCCTCCCGGCGTCCGGTGCCAACAGTGATGAAGGTGGGTTTGTGTGTGAGGGGGGGGGGTCCGGGTGTTGTGGTGGTAGTGTGTGTGTGGGTGTGGGGGAGGGGGTCTGGTGTTGTGGTGGTAGTGTGTGTGTGGTGGTGGGGGGGGGTCCTGGTGTTGTGGTGGTAGTGTGTGTGTGGGGGGGAGGGGGTCCTGTGTAGTTGTGGTGGTAGTGTGTGTGTGGGGGGTGGCGGGGGGGGGGTTGGTGCGGGTGTCTGTAGGTGTGTGGTGAGCTCGGACGAAATGTTGCGCTGTAAAAGCTTATTTTTTCTATTATTGTTATTTTTTTTTTTTTAAACAGCCTTTAAAAACAGATCTTTGGGCGTTTTGGAAAAGCATAGCCTCGGCGGGTTTCGTATCTACTTTGTGTAATTGGCGTAGATGGGGGGTAGGTTTGTGTGTGTGTGTGTGTGTGGGGGGGTCAGGGGTGCACGTGGGGTGTGAGTGGATTTATCTATATGTGTGTGTGTGTGTGTGTTCGTGCGGGTGTCTGTAGGTGTGTGTGTGTGTGTGTGTGTGTGTGTGTTCGTGCGGGTGTCTGTAGGTGTGTGTGTGTGTGTGTGTGTGTGTGTTGTGCGGGTGTCTGTAGGTGGGTTGTGTGTGTGTGTGTGTTCGTGCGGGTGTCTGTAGGTGTGTGTGTGTGTGTGTGTGTGTGTTCGTGCGGGTGTCTGTAGGTGTGTGTGTGTGTGTGTCGTGCGGGTGTCTGTAGGTGTGTGTGTGTGTGTGTTCGTGGGGTGTTGTAGGTGTGTGTGTGTGTGTGTTCGTGCGGTGTCTGTAGGTGTGTGTGTGTGTGTGTGTTGGGGTGTCTGTAGGTGTGTGTGTGTGTGTGTGTTGGTGGGGTGTCTGTAGGTGTGTGTGTGTGTGTGTGTTCGTGCGGGTGTCTGTAGGTGTGTGCTGTGTGTGTGTTGTGCGGGTGTCTTATTGTGGTGTGTGTGTGTGTGTGTGTGTGTGTGTGTGTGTGTGTGTGTGTGTGTGTCTGTGTGTGTGTGTGTGTGTCGTGTGTGTGTGTGTGTGTGTGTGTTGGTACGGGTGTCTGTAGGTGTGTGCGTGTAGTCTCTCCGGACGAAATGTTGCGCTGTATAAATGCTTTATTTTTTCTATTATTTTTTTTTTATTTTTTTATTAAACCAGCCTTTAAAAACCAGATCTTTGGGCGTTTTGGAAAAGCATAGCCTCGGCGGGTTTCGTATCTACTTTGTGTAATTGGCGTAGAGCGTTGGGATTGTTGTTACGTCCCTTTTTGTGCGTGTGACGTCAATCGGACGCTGTTATCTCCCTTTATTCGTAGTGTGGTGGAAGTGAGGCTGGTCTCGGCGTGTCTTACCTGACCGGCAAACCTCGTTTCCAGTTCAGTTCAGTTCAGTTCTGGTCCGCCTGCTCGTGTTTGCCTGGCTGATTGGTTTTCGAAATTTAATTGAGTTTTTTGTTTGTCGATTTGTTCGGATTTGGGCTTTGTCGGTTTCAAACCCTCAGAACTACCTGCAGAATGTGTGATGGGTTTTCTCACGAGAATGACTCGTTCCCAATCGCATGTGACGAGAACGCGGTGAGTCTGCTCAAGAGCAGAAAATAGCGCTATATAAAAGCGATCAGTTACTATCCGCAGCTACAGAGCTCAGGATCTGTGTGAAATTCGAGGTGGCCGTCCTGGGCTTCCGTCCCTAATAAGCCTACGGTTTCTGTGGACGTAAAGCAAACACTTCACCCAACTATGTGCATCTACAGAGTTCAGGAGCTGTGTGTGAAAGTGGAGGTGGCCGTCCTGGGCTCCCCGTCCCTAATAGTCCGTACGGTCTCTGTGGACGTGAAGCAACACTGAACTTGATCTGCAGCACGTGTGCATTCACGAGAATGCTGACCTCGAGGTTTAGATCCTCACAAATGTCTGCATCACGTGTATTGGGTTTTCTCACGAGAATGCTGACTTGCGTTTCTGTTTGGCTCATATGAAAAAAGTCTGTGGACTGATCAACGGTAGGTCGGCCGGTAAAGTGTGTGGCGCGTCAAACACTAACGTTGCAATTTTCTCGGACACCATAACTGAGATAAATGTCAAAGTTTGCATGATGGGCTTTACTCATCAAGTCAGCCCTGATATGACCCTGATATAACCCTATGTGGCTGACTGGGCTCAAAGCACCAACTAACTAGCTACTCATCTAGCCCTGTTCGCGCCTCTTCCAGTAGTCCACCTTCACCATTGTTCACTGTCAAAGCAATGTCAGTTTGAACTGAAAATTGTAAGTTCTTATCCGATTAACTTGGAATTTTTTATGAGTGATTAACTACATCGACTAGATCATGAACATGCTGCTGTCTTTTTGACCTGGACTGCATTTCCTCAGAGGTAATTCACGTGTTTCTTGATTTTTGGCAGAACCTTTAACGATAACGTCTTCTGCAACACTGTTTAACCTTGTCTAAGATTAGGGTTCCTACGACATTTGAGGCAGGTAGGCAGTGTTGCTTAATGTCCCCAGATGTCAGTTGACATATTAGGGACAAGCTGTGACCAATGCCGAAGCATGGTTCAATATAGCTTTACGTCCACGGAAACCAGAAGGCTCGTTAGGACGGACAGCCCAGGATGGCCACCTCGACTCTCACACAGCTCCTGAACTATGTCGACATTTGATGGCCTTGACTTTGTTTTAAGGTCACAGGTGTGTATTAAGGTCACAGGTGTGTTTTAAGGTCACAGGTGTGTATTAAGGTCACAGGTGTGTCAGAAACTTAAACTGAAAATGGTTTGGGTTTTCCCGTTATTCTTGTCCGATTTGATGGCCTTGACCTTATTTTTAATTGTATTAAAAACGTAAACTGCATTAAAAAATAATAATCTTGAATTCTTGTCCTATGTAGTTTCAATGTTGTATGCTTGTTACATGCATTCAAAAGATCTTCCGCGATATCCTTTTGTGACTCTGGTGTGTATTTAAGGAAGGTAATTGACTTTTTCTTCTTTTTAAGGAAGATAATTGTATGTATTTAAGGAAGGTAATTGATTTTTTCTTCTTTTTAAGGAAGGTAATTGATTTCTTCTTCTTCTAATTTGCGCTGTAATGTGAGTTGTCTGAGCGTAATTACTTTTCATGGTTCCTCTGGTCACGACATTTCAAGGGACGAGTTTAAAGAGGGCGGATGTGACGGAACTAAACTGCTGTCAGTCCGTGTTTACAGGTGTGTTGGACTGAATTGCTGTCAGTCCGTGTTTACAGGTGTGTTGGACTGAATTGCTGTCAGTCCGTGTTTACAGGTGTGTTGGACTGAATTGCTGTCAGTCCGTGTTACAGGTGTGTTGGACTGAATTGCTATCAGTCCGTGTTTACAGGTGTATTGGAATTGGTCGCCGGGTTACAGGTGTGTTGGACTGAATTTCGTCCGTTACAGGTGTGCTTTGACTGAATTGCTGTCACCGTGTTTACAGGTGTGTTGGACTGAATTGCTCATCCGAAGGGTGTTGACTGAAGCTGTCAGTCCGTGTTATTTTTGGACTAATGCTGTCAGTCCGTGTTTGTGTGTTGGACTGACTGTCGTCTTTTCAAATACTGCAGACCGGAAGGGTGTTCAACTGCTACAATGAAGATCAGTCCGTGTTACATGCTGTCAGTCCGTGTTACAGGTGTGTTGGACTGAATTGCTATCAGTCCGTGTTACAGGTGTGTTGGACTAAACTGAGCTGGCTGGACTCTTGTCGCATGTGATTCTGAACGAGCGACTGTGACCTTTTACAGCGTTTTTTATTTATTTTTAATATCCATCGAAGAGGTGTAGTCAGCGCTGTTTGGTTGTTACATGGCTGGTGCCACGTGAAGCTGCTGCCGTCTCGTCGCACGATCTGTGTACACCAGACAACCATGCACCAGTTCACAGTGTCACTTCATGCAGGGCCACATGCGTTAAGGTGCGGGTGTGGTTAGATGTAACGAGTCACCTGCACTTTTGGCAGAATGACCGGGATCTTTTACGCGCTATTGCGGTGACAGGGGGTGGAACGCATACCGAACTGGGAGTGTTTTTGTTCCTTTGCAGGTGTGAGTCAGTGTGGACAGGGCAAGGGGGCAAACGGTAGCCACGCTCTCGACACCTCCACAGCACGCGACTCCTCCAGCAAGTCACATGACACAGGTCAGTTACCCCCCCTTCTTCAGTTACCTCCCTTTCTTCTACTTCATTTGTTTTGCTGCGTCTCTGTCGCGGTCCGGTCACACTCCGAGCACCGCATTCCGGCACCTTCCTCCGGGAGGGAAGATGTCGTGAACCCCAGCTTGGAGGTTGTGTTGCGGTGTCTGTTTACTCTACTGTCCGTCTTGGGCGCTTGTTATAAGGCTTGTTATAAGGTTGGGTGGGCGGATGAGGGAGTGAATGATCTCCCTTGCAGTCGTTGTTACCTCTCTCTCTCTCTCTCTCTCTCTCTCTCTCTCTCTCTCTCTCTCTCTCTCTCTCTCTCTCGCTTAGCAAGGACTAGTTGTTAAACAGGTTTTTGACTGAACTTAAACTACAATCCTTGTAAAATAAAGTTTTCGAGTTCGCTCTCTCTCTTCCCTCTCTGTCTCGCGCGCGCTCACTCATACACGCGCGCGCGCATGCGCGGACACACACACACGCATGTGCGCACGCACACTCATTCACACATGCTTGCCTTGTAGTTTATTTGCCAGACCTTAGGCAACTCACAAAATTAGACAGTCTGTCCAAGTACTGATAGGAATGGTTTCATTATTCCAGTTTTTCACACGATTCATTGCCGGCTCAGAGAATTCAGCTTGTAGTTACTCAGCTTCACCGCTTAACACCGGCACGATCAGGAGGTTGTTTCAGAAAATGACCGCCGTTGCCAAGACTGTTTTAGAAAATGACCACCGTTGCCAAGACTGTTTTAGAAAATGACCACCGTTGCCAAGATTGTTTCAGAAAATGACCGCCGTTGCCAAGACTGTTTTAGAAAATGACCACCGTTGCCAAGACTGTTTTAGAAAATGACCGCCGTTGCCAAGATTGTTTCAGAAAATGACCGTCGTTGCCAAGACTGTTTTAGAAAATGACCGTCGTTGCCAAGATTGTTTCAGAAAATGACCGTCGTTGCCAAGATTGTTTCAGAAAACGACCGTCGTTGCCAAGACTATTTTAGAAAATGACCGCCGTTGCCAAGATTGTTTTAGAAAATGACCGTCGTTGCCAAGATTGTTTCAGAAAATGATGTCGTTGCCAAGACACCCCCTTTGAATCGAGAACCGCGGGGGAAAAACAGGCCGTTTTGGAAAACGTCGGCAAGTCCAATAGTCCTCGTAGAAAGTCTGACCGATTTTCGCTATCTGGGGATGTTAGCTGGGCGAAGTGAGGGACAAAATGTCAAACTGTCTCGGCGAGTCGGTTGACTGTGTCTTGCGTTGGACACCGCTTGAGACAAAAGCCAGTTAATGGGACAGTTGAGCGCGACGCCGACTGGCTTGTTAGTGTCATGTGATCTCATTGACTGGACATTAAGAATCAATTACGTGAAAGCCATTTCAAAGAACTTCGTTTGATTTTCTGAACGCGTGGGATTCCTCCCAAATCTTTGTTCTTTGTGCGGTGATGTTTAGAGGTCGGTGTGGGCGGTAGACAGCAAGATGAAAGCGAGCCCCGTTTGAATGGCGTCGTAACGAAGACACGGGCCAGCCTGAAAAACGTAGAGAAGGGCAAAAATAAATTGTGTGCGTGATTCATCTGTTGTTTTGGTAGTCCTTTTTTTCTTTTTCTTTTTCTTTCTTTTTTCTTTTCTTCGTTTTTCTGTCTTTTTCTGTCTTTTTTCTGTTTTTCTGTCTTTTTTCTTTTTCTTTTTCTTTCTTTTTTCTTTTCTTCGTTTTTCTGTCTTTTTTGTTTTTTTAAATTTGTTTGTGGGTTGTTTTTTGTTCTTGGTTGTTGTTGTTGTTTTTGTGTGGTGTTTTTTTTTTGGGGGGGGGGTCCAGTCGATATCAACACCAAAAAAAAGAAGGATTTATCTTTTACTTTCTTGATAAATATATTTAGTGTTTTGTGTGTGTGTTTGTGTGTGTGTGTGTGTGTGTGTGTGTGTGTGTGTGTGTGTGTGTATGCGTGCGTGAGTGTTTTTGTATGCGTGCATGTGTGTAGGCGTGCGTGTGTGTGTGTTTGCGGGTGGTGGGAGTGGGGAAGGGGGGCGGGGGGGGGGGGGGCGAGCGGATGGAGGTGGGGGGGGGGGGCGGGGCGAGGAGTTATTAGCATGCGGTGACTGCTTACTGTTGACATTCAACACTGACTGAAGCTGTCCACTATGAAATGACCAGCGGTCAATGTATATTTTGTCTGCCTCATGGTCAGGACAGCTGTCCACTATGAAGTGACCAGCGGTCAGTGTATATTTTGTCTACCCCCGTGGTCAGAAACAGACGTGACAGGGACAGCCGACGGAATTAAGGCAGATCCAATAAGTGAGATGATTAACTGTCACCTTGGACTGACCAACGGCTGGACCGGAAACTGACCCAACTGCTGGTTCGTCCGCTTCTCTGCCCCCCCCCCCCCCCCCCCCCCCCCCCATCATGGATAAGATCAAAACAGGCAAAAGGTTACAACAACAAAACAAAGCAAAAAAGATGGGATGCCATTATATAGACTAGCTAACGGGGTTAGTCTGTTCAAGTTAACTTCCTATTTATGTGTATGCTTGGTGTGTGTGTGTGTGTGTGTGTGTGTGTGTGTGTGTGTGTGTGTGTGTGTGTGTGTGTGTGCATAAAAACTGAACTGAAAAGAAAGAAGAAGAGATAATACAAAACATGCGCAATATTTTAGAGACACCTTTCTCAAGTAACTTGGGTCTTTTTTTCTTTTTTCTTTCTTCTTTTTTGTACCCCCATTTAACGAGGACGGTTATCTGAGGGACAAAGAGACAGCTGACAAAAAGTGTATTAAAGCCAAAAGCCGCTAGCAAAGGATGACGTGGATGGAATGTGGGTCATCTTATCTGGCGGCGGCTGCAGAGGCTAATGAGTGTTGCAGAACGCCAGCAAAAGGGTCAAGGACAAACTGTTTCCTGCTGGCCCACAGCCATAGACCTAGTGGCAATATTCCTCTTACTGTGGGAGTGTGTGCGTGCGTGCGTGCGTGCGTGCGTGCGTGCGTGCGTGCGTGTGTGTGTGTGTGTGTGTGTATGTGCGTGTGTGCGTGTGTGTGTGTGTGTGTGTGTGCCTGTGTGTGTGTGTGTGTGTGCGTGCGTGTGTGTGTGTGTGTGTGTGTGTGTGTGTGTGTGTGTGTGTGTGTGTGTGTGTGTGTGTGTGTGTGTGAGAGAGAGAGAGAGAGTGAGTGAGTGAGTGAATGAGTGAGTGAGTTAGTGTGTGTGTGTGTGTCTGCGTGCGTGCGTGCATGTGAGCTAGTGTGAGAGTGTATGTGAGAGTATGTGTGTTGGAGGGAGGGTGCGGGGTGTGCATTTGATTTTGTTGTCCAAAATATATGTGTGTAAAGGAATCTGTAAGCACTTAGAAAGCTGGTAAATAAAGAAAAGAGAGAGAGTGAAAAAAGGAAAAGCTTTGCGCTCCCGTTTAGATGTACTCTTGTTCAAACGTATCTCCCGTTTAAACGTTCCACCCGTTCAAACGTGCTGGCTGTTCAAACGTAATACCCGTCAATCGTTTAAAGGTACCTTCCGTTCAACCGTACCTCCCGTTCAAACGTACCTCCCGTTCGAACCGTTTAAACGTACCGTCCTTTACAACGTACCTTCCGTTCAACCGTACCTCCCGTTCAAACGTACCTCCCGTTCAAACGTACCTCCCGTTCGAACCGTTTAAACGTACCGTCCTTTACAACGTACCTCCCGTTCAAACGTACCTCCTGTTCAAATGTCCCTCTCGTTCAAACGTACCTCCCGTTCAGACGTTCTTGACTGCTGCACTGAAGGTTTCGGCGACGAAGACTCCTGTCAAAGCGTGTCTTTGGACCACCACCACCACCGTCCCCACCGCGACCACCCCCACCACCGCCACCGCAGCCCCCACCGCTACAAAGCCCAGCAGCGGCGCGACGACAGGGAGGCCGACTGCGGCGACCCGGAGCTGAACGAGATCGCTAACAAGCTTCAGATCCTCGCCGCTGCCGACTCTGACGACGACGATTCGCTGGGAGGTGATGAGATGATGATGTGCACGTGGAGAGGCCGCTGTGTGGGTCTAACGTCACCTTGCTGTCAACAGACACAAAGTAAAACACTGACTGGCTGATTGAGGCCGCTGTGTGGGTCTAACGTCACCTTGCTGTCAACAGACACAAAGTAAAACACTAAATGACTGACTGATTGAGGCCGCTGTGTGGGTCTAACGTCACCTTGCTGTCAACAGACACAAAGTAAAACACTGACTGACTGATTGAGGCCGCTGTGTGGGTCTAACGTCACCTTGCTGTCAACAGACACAAAGTAAAACACTGACTGACTGATTGAGGCCGCTGTGTGGGTCTAACGTCACCTTGCTGTCAACGGACACAAAGTAAAACACTGACTGACTGATTGAGGCCGCTGTGTGGGTCTAACGTCACCTTGCTGTCAACAGACACAAAGTAAAACACTGACTGACTGACTGAGGCCGGTCTGCACGCACCACCTTGCTAGTGACCTGTGCACGGTGTTCAACAGCAGTAACTAATTGAACTCACCTGGAGAAGTTGTAGAAGTTGTAGAAGACTTAACAGAGTGAGTGCCTGACTAACTAACCATGAATACGTCGGATTCAGTTTGTTTAGCCAGCGGTTGTTTTTCTGTTTAGTTTTTTGCCTTTTGGGGTTGTTGGGTGTGTGTTTTTTTGGGGTGGGGCGGGGGGGGGTTGGTTGGTTTGTGTGTGTGCGTGCGCACGCGCGCGCGTGCGTGCGTGCATCTGTGTGTGTATGTTTGTGTACGCGTGTGTCTGTCTGTATGCATGTGCTTGTGTGTGTGTTTGTGAGTGTATGTGTATGTATGTGAGTGTATGTGTGTGTGTGTGTGTGTGTGTGTGTGTGGTGTGTGTGTGTGCGTGCGCGTGCGTGTATGTGTACGTGTTCGTATGCGTGCGTGTGTGCGTGCGTACGTGTGTGTGTGTGTATGTGTGTGTGTGTGTGTGTGCGTGCGTGTGTGTTTCTCCAAAGAAAGCAAACAGCAATGGGGGAGGAACGAAAAACGAATGAGCTGGACTGTCGGGTTTCAGTTTGTCACTAATGGACACCGAGCGCGTGTTTGTCAGCGCCGTGAGTGTGTGTTTGGTGTGGCGGTGCACGAGTCAACAGGGTAGTGTCTGTAGCTGTGCTAATGTCCACGTGGATTTGCCGTGAACATCACTCACCACCACCATAACTATGATTCCGTAATAGTTGTTGAATTGGAGCTAAACCAGACAGTTTTTGTTTGTTTGTTTTTCTGTTTGTTTTTGTTTGTTTGTTCACTTTGTTTTGTTGTTGTTTTGGGGTATTGTTTTTTGTTTTGTTTTATTTTGTATCTGTGAGTGTGTGTGTGTGTGTGTGTGTGTGTGTGTGTGTGTGTCTGTGTGTCGTGTGTGTGTGTGAGTGTGTGTGTGTGTGTGTGTGTGTGTGTGTGTACGTGCCACAGGACATGTACTGATCACTACCAAGCTGTGCACAAATGGACTTTCGCTGCTGGATCCGCACAGTTGCCCTTGCCCCCCCCCCCCCCCCTCCCCACATCCACCTCCCCCACCCACCCACCACTTCCTCCCCACCACCTCTCTCTCTCTGTGTCTCTCACTTCCCCCCTGCCCCCGCTCTCTCTCTCTCTCTCTCTCCTCTCTCTCTCTCTCCTCTCTCTCTCTCTCTCTCTCTCTCTCTCTCTCTCTCTCTCTCTCTCTCTCTCTCCAGTCCTTGGAAAATAAAGTTTCGAGTTCTCTCTCTCTCTCTCTCTCTCTCTCTCTCTCTCTCTCTCTCTCTCTCTCTCTCTCTCCTCTCAGTTAACAAAATGTGTACATGTATAATTAGATCTAAAATAGTCCCTTGTTTGAGCGGGCGCTGGATGTAAAACAAAGCATACAAGCTTATTTATTACCCTCGTAAATACAGAATTCTCTCTCTCTCTCTCTCTCTCTCTCTCTCTCTCTCTCTCTCTCTCCTCTCTCTCTCTCCTCCTCCCCTCTCTCTCTCTCTCTCTCTCTCTCTCTCCTCCCCTCTCTCTCTCCTCTCCTCTCCCCCCCTCTCTCCCTCCTCTCCCTCTCTCTCCTCTCTCTCCTCTCTCTTCCTCTCCCTCTCCCTCTCTCTCTCCCTCCTCTCTCTCTCTCTCTCTCTCTCTCTCTCTCTCTCTCTCTCTCTCTCCCCCTCCCTCCCTCCCTCTCTCTCTGTCTGTAACTTAACAAGGGCTAGTTGTTAGGTTTCTGACTAAACCTAAACTACAATCCTCTCTCTCATATCCCACCCGCACCCCCCGTCTCTGTGACACCGGTCTCTTTCCCTTATTTATACACTCTATCACTCAATCCGCACGCCCCCTCCCCCCCCCCCACAACCCCTCCCATCCCCCACCCCCCCACCACTTCCCCCCCCCTCTCTCTCTCTCTCTCTCTCTCTCTCTCTCCACACACACACACACACACACACACACATCCAACCCCAACCCCCGTCTCTCTGTCACCCCGTTCTCTTTTCCCCCTTATCTATGCACTCCTTCACTCAATCCGCACGCCCCCCCCACCCCCCCCCCCCCCCCCGGCCGCTGTGCCCTGTGTGTTTATGGCGCTAATACCAGTCAGGGAGGACACTTTCAATGCCGGCTTTGTCTTCCTTTCTTCCGTCTCGGAGCTGGCCTGTCGATGCAAAGTGGACGGGAGTCTAAACAAGAATTACATGCAATCCTCCCGTCGTTTTGAAATTGCTTCCTTTTGTTTTGCCTTGATCTTTTAGAACTAAGTTTTCTTCTTCTTCTTCTTCTTCTTCTTCTTTTCTTCTTCTTCTTCTTCTTCTTCTTCTTCGTCTTCGTCTTTTCTCCTCCTTCTAACCGTTTCGTTTCGTTCTCATTTTGTTTCCTGGGAGCAGAGGGAATAGAAGGGGTATATCTTCGACGGATCATTTTGCAAAGCCGGATTATTTTTGCGTCTCGAACTGTTTTCAGGTTTGTTTTGTGTTTTTTCTTCTTCCCCGCCGCCGTCAGTTTTAATCTTTGAGAGACGAGACTTTAGTTTGTGTCCAAGTTTGATTTTTTCAGGTTTGTTTTTTTTTTTTTTTTTTAGTCGGTGAATCGAGTTGAGAGAAACGAGATGAGAGCAAGTATTTATGAAGTGCATTCTGAAGATTTTGGCAGTGTAACCAAAGGAGAGAATCCCACTTCTATGCAACTGCTATCAAAACTTGAGAGCAAAAGTTACAATGCTGCGAAACGCAAAGCGAAAGACTAGCAAAGCAACAACAAAAATGTCCAAGTGGGGGGAAAAACACACACAAAAACTGCCCCTTTATCTTCTGAACCTGTCTGTGGAGTGGAGCGGCATGTTGTTTTATGGGCAGCAACGTTGTGACCACCCCTGACACCAATGTTGTGTTAGTGGCCGGGAGTCGATAGCACGAGTTGTGAACAAACTGCATTTCGTGCGGTTGATGTAATTGCTGGGGATCGTGCAGGGAAGGGGAGTTGTTAGGAATGGAGGGAGTTAGTTGTTGGCTGATGAAAGATCAAATGAACTGTGCAAAGTTGGTTTTCTCGGCACGAACGCCATCCCAATGCTGTCCGCCATTTGCACTGACGCGGCAGATTTGTGATGGGCTTGCGCGGGCTTCTCAAAGCCTGCGTGTGACCTGTGACCTGCCTCTACGTCATCGCGCGCAGGCGCAGTCCGCACTTCCCCTCCCGGCCGGGTTCCGGCGGTGCCGCCTCTTCCCTCTGGCTTATTATCGCAATTTATATATCGCAATTTTATGTGTTTTTTAAAGTGTTTTTTTAGGCTTGTTGGATGTGCTTTTTTTAAGGCTTTGTTGTTTTTTGTCGCTTTTATACAGCGCTATTCTCTTCCCTAGAGCAGACTCACTACGCTCTTCGTGTCGGCGTTTTTTTTCTTTTTTCTTTTTTCTTTCTTATTGCAGTTTTCTGGCATTTGGGGCTGGTTGGGAAAGGGGGGGGGAGTGAGGAAAGAGGACGAGATGGGGGGGGCGGAGGAGGGGGAGGAGAGCAGAGATAGGGGGGATGGGGGCGGGGGGGGGGGGGGGGAGAGATACAGAGGGAGAGGAGGGGGACATGGGGGGGGGGGGGGGGGAGAGATAGAGGACGAGCAAGGGAGAGAGAGGAGGGAGAGACGGGGGGGGGGGGGGGGAGGGGAGAGATGAGAGGAGGGGGAGACAGGGGGTAGAGACGGATGCTGGAGGGGGGGGAAGGAGATACGGAGAGATGGGGTAGACAGGGGGGTAAGAGACAGAGATACTGGAGAGAGGGGGGTGGAGAGGAGAGAGGTAGAGGGGGGAGAGGGAGGATGAGGGATGGAGAGAGAGAGGTGGGGGGGGGGGGGGGAAGGAGGGGGTTTGGGGGACCGGGGGGGGGGGGGGGGGGGGGGGTCCGAGAGACGAAGGAGGGAGGAAGATAGTTAACGAACGAACTAGATCAGTATACTATCCCCAGCTTTGGAAAGGTCAATAGCGAGGAGGCTATTACCTTCTTTTTTGTGCTTTTTTTCTTCTTCTTCCAACCTCCCCCAACCCCCACCCCGACAGTTTCATCAAGACATGTTGTTGACAAGTTGCAAAAAATCGCTAGCGCGTCAGATCTGAGCTGAGGGGAAAATCGTTTCCCTTGTCATCATTTGGTGATCCGTAGTTCCGCAGTGCTGACAAGCTGGGCGAGCCGGATTCCTCGCGACCTTGCGTGCACTGCCGGGAACGCAGCGCGGTCAGATGGCTGACGGCCAGGGCAAGACTTTCTGGCACTGGCCTGTTCTCAGGAGGAGTTGAGAGAGAGAGAGAGAGAGAGAGAGAGAGAGAGAGAGAGAGAGAGAGAGAGAGAGAGAGACACACACACACACACACACACACACACACACACACACACACACACACACACACACAGAAGCAATTACACGATCACGACCTTGGAGAGATGATTGGATTCTCTTTGTCTCCGTCTCTGTCTGTCTGTCTGTCTGTCTGTCTGTCTGTCTGTCTGTCTGTCTGTCTCTCTCTCTCTGTCTCTCTCTCTCTCTCTCTCTCTCTCTCTCTCTCTCTCTCTCTCTCTCTCTCTCTCTCTCTCTCTCTCCTTGAAACAGTGTTAACATGTGTTGCAACAGATGGCAGATGAGACATTAGGATTAAGATTGCTTTCGGAAGTCGACAGTTTTCCTCTTTATCTCACGACCAATGTGCCACTCTCTGTCGCCCTTTTTGCCCCTGTGCGTGCGTGTGCGCGTGTGTGTGTGTGCTTGTGTCATTGTGTCCGTTGTGTGTGTGTGTGTGTGTGTGTGTGTGTGCTGTGGGAGTGGGTGGGTGCGCGTTCGCGTGTGTGTGTGTGCATGCGTGCT
>JABMCL010003921.1:395000-455000 GCA_018857735.1 Alviniconcha marisindica | reverse complement strand
TTCAGAGTTTCAGTACCGTGTCTTTTAGCGTTTTACTTTTAGTGCCGTGTGTTTAATTAAGCGTTTCAGTGTTGCAGTCTACATCGTACGCGCCAGCCCCGATCGTGTCTCGCTGTGGACTCTCACCCATTGTGTTTGGCATTCGGGGCACAGTGCCGTTGTGTGTCGGTGTGTGTTCGTGGGGCTTTCGCTCACTTTTGTCGTGCGTTTTCACAAACTTCCTGCCACGTTTGGAACTGCGGATGTACAACTGAAACTAACCGTTTTTGCAGTGCAGATAAACTCTCTTTGGGATGTAGATGTGAACTAACCGTCGATGACGAGTTGCCACTGTGATCTGAACTGATTTGTGTGTGTGTGTGTGTGTGTGTGTGTGCGTGCGTGCGTGCGTGCGTGCGTGATTGAAATTATGTGCCAGAATTGCAAGAGGTCGGCAGGGAATGTGTGTGTGTGTGTGTGTTAGTGTCAGTGTGTGTGTACGTGTGTGTGTGTGTGTGTGTGTGTGTGTCTGTGTGTGTGTGTGTGTGTGTGTGCTATAACCTGAAAGTAGACACTATGTCAGAGAAGAACTTGTAAACAGGTGTGTGCTATAACCTGAAAGTAGACACTATGTCAGACAAGAACCAACAAGTGTGTGCTGTAAGCTGAAAGTAGACACTATGTCAGACAAGAACTTGTAAACAGGTGTGTGCTATAACCTGAAAGTAGCCACTATGTCAGACAAGAACCAGGTGTGTGTTGTACGCTGAAAGTAGACACTATGTCAGACAAGAACCAACAAGTGTGTGTTGTACGCTGAAAGTAGACACTATGTCAGACAAGAACCAACAAGTGTGTGTTGTACGCTGAAAGTAGACACTATGTCAGAGGAGAACTTGTAAACAGGTGTGTGCTGTAAGCTGAGAGCAGGCCGTATGACAGGCATTAAAAACAAAAACACAAAATACAGTTTCGTCCTGTAGCCTGAACGCAGACACGATGCGACACATGTCGGCATGACACGTCAGCAAACAGGCTGACCGCTGCATCAGTAATGGCCCTGGCTTTGGTCGTCCTGACCGTCTACCCGGCACAGCGTTTGACCGTCACAAGATCCAGGCAGTCTCTGAAAACGGGTCCTGTTGTTGCTTGGCCTTGACTCGGTGAGAGTGCTTTAAAAACCCACGCCACTGGCTCCCCATGCCGGACTGAAGCTGCGTGGCCGTGGGCAGCGTGTTTGAGGGAGGTGTGAGTGGGTCCAAAATGAAGTGTCTCTGTTGTTGCTGTGTTGCAGAGCCGGAGGATTCCGGTATGGAGAGTCACAACGATGCTCGGGTAAGTCCGTGACCTCGCTGTCTCTCTCTGTCTGTCTCTGTCTCTGTCTGTCTGTCTCTGTCTTTGTCTCTCTGTCTCTGTCTGTCTCTGTCTGTTTGCCTGCCCCCTCTCTCTTCTCTCTTTCTCTCCCCTGCCCTCCTCATCTTCTCATCTCTCCTTCTTCTCTCTCTCATGGTTTTTCGTTTTTCAGTTGTGTGTTTCAGTTGTTCTTCGTGTGTGTGTGGTGATGTGGTGGTGTGTGTGATGGTGTGTGGTGGTGGTGTGTGGTGTGTGTGTGTGTGTGTGTGTGTGTGTGTGTGTGTGTGGTGGTGTGTGGTGAGTGGTGTGGTGTGGTGTGTGTGTGTGTGTGTGTGTGTGTGAGTGTGTGTGTCCATTTGTTTTTTTGTGGTGGTTTTCTTGTTGTTGTTGATGTTTAATACCTGGACTGTGCTGAGTGTGGTGTACATTGCAGAGTGAACTGGTGCTGCTGAATGACAGTCGACTGTCAGCACTGGCCACTCGCGGCCCCATCCAGGTGTACGTGGCCAAGTACTCCTACAACCCCTTCGAGTACTCGCCCAACGAAAACCCTGAAGCAGAACTGCAGCTCAATGCCGGCGACTATGTTCTGGTCTTGGGGGATATGGACGAGGTGAGATTGTGTTCTCATCTTTAGGGATATGGACGAGGTGAGATTGTGTTCTCGTCTTTAGGGATATGGACGAGGTGAGATTGTGTTCTCGTCTTTAGGGGTATGGTTGAGGTGAGATTGTGTTCTGGTCTTTAGGGGTATGGACGAGGTGAGATTGTGTTCTGGTCTTTAGGGGTATGGACGAGGTCAGATTGTGTTCTCGTCTTTAGGGGTATGGACGAGGTGAGATTGTGTTCTCGTCTGTAGGGGTATGGACGAGGTGAGATTGTGTTCTGGTCTTTAGGGGTACGGACGAGGTGAGACTGTGCTCTGGTCTTTAGGGGTATGGACGAGGTAAGATTGTGTTCTGGTCTTTAGGGGTATGGACGAGGTGAGATTGTGTTCTCGTCTTTAGGGGTATGGATCAGGTGAGACTGTGTTCTCGTCTTTAGGGGTATGGATCTGGTGAGACAGTTCTCGTCTTTAGGGGTATGGATCAGGTGAGACAATTCTCATCTTTAGGGGTATGGATCAGGTGAGACTGTGTCATGGTCTTGAGAGGATGGGGTGAGACTGTTCTGGTCTTAGGAGTTATTGAATAAGGTGAGACTGTGTTCTGGTCTTTGGATGTATGGACAAGGTGTTGGGGGGGTGGGGGGGGGGCATGGACTGACGAGTTTGGGGCTAGGCTTGGGGAGTTATGGATGAGGTGAGACTATGTTCTGTTCTTAAGGGGTATGGATATATGACATATGTGCATGAAAGATGTGTGCTAACACAGCGAGTTTTTGCTCTGCAAAAAGAGTTGCACTGAATGATTGTAACAACTAACATGTGTAAGAGTAAGACTAAGAACCACCCATTAGTATTAATCACAGAAATAAAGTTTATCCTTTACCGCAAATTGCCTGATCCCTTCCGCATACAGTTTGTGAAGAATGGAGTTGTTGATTTATTATAATGACTGCTGCTGTTGACACTGTTACAGTCCTTGTTCTGTCTGTGGAGACACTGTTACAGTCCTTTCTCTGTCTGTGGAGACACTGTTACAGTCCTTCCTCTGTCTACGGAGACACTGTTACAGTCCTTGCTCTGTCAGCTGGAGACACTGTTACACTCTGTCTGCTGGAGACACTGTTACAGTCCTTGCTCTGTCTGTGGAGACACTGTTACAGTCCTTGCTCTGTCTGCTGGAGACACTGTTACAGTCCTTGCTCTGTCTGTGGAGACACTGTTACAGTCCTTGCTCTGTCTGCTGGAGACACTGTTACAGTCCTTGCTCTGTGGAGACACTGTAACAGTCCTTGCTCTGTCTGTGGAGATGCTGTTACAGTCCTTGCTGTCTGTGGAGATGCTGTTACAGTCCTCACTGTCTGTAGAGACACTGTTACAGTCCTTGCTCTGTCTGTGGAGACACTGTTACACTCGGTCTGCTGGAGACACTGTTACAGTCCTTGCTCTGTCTGTGGAGACACTGTTACACTCTGTCTGCTGGAGACACTGTTACAGTCCTTGCTCTGTCTGTGGAGACGCTGTTACAGTCCTCCTGTGGAGACTTTTGTTTGCTCCAGTAGACACTGTTACAGTCCTTGTCTTGGCACTTTTCATTTGCTCGGGAGACACTGTTACAGTTCTTGCTCTGTCTGTGGAGACTGTTACAGTCCTTGCTCTGTCTGTGGAGACGCTGTTACAGTCCTCACTGTCTGTGGAGACACTGTTACAGTCCTTGCTCTGTCTGTGGAGACGCTGTTACAGTCCTTGCTCTGTCTGCACAGGACGGGTTCTTTGAGGGGGAGCTGATTGATGGCAGGCGAGGGCTGGTTCCCTCCAACTTCATTGAACGTGTGGCAGGTGAGTGCTGTCCCCTGTGATCTGTCTCTTTCACTGTGGCCCCCTGTCGGTCGGCCTGTCTATCCGGCTTCAAGCTTGAATAATAACGGAGGGGTCTCAGAGAACCCTTTTTCAGATGAGCCATAGAAGCATTTTATTCAAAAATCAAAGTACATTGTGTGCTCAAGTTAAAACAAAACAAACAAAAAACATCCCCCAGTATAGACACACACATATATGCATGCAGTTGTATGCATGCACGCACCCACACCCACAATACACACACAACACAACACAACACACACACACAACACACACACAACACAACACACAAGTTAAAACAAAACAAACAAAAAACAACCCCCAGTATAGACACATATATGCATGCAGGTATATGCATGCATGCACCCACACCCACAATACACACACAGCACAACACAACACACACACACACACACACACACACACACACACACACACCACACACACACACACAACACAACACAACACAACACAACACAAAAACAACACAACACACACAAACAACACAACACAACACACACAAACAACACACAACACAACACACACAACACACCAACACACACACACACACACAACACACAACACAACACACAACACAACACACACAAACAACACAACACAACACAACACAACACACACACACAAGTTTACTTGAGGGAGTCTGGAGACAGCTGAAAGTGTTAGGAATAAGAGACAGGGAAAAGGTGAGTCTTAAGCTGTGACTTGAAGGAAGACAAAGATTGAGACAGAGAAAGTTTAACACTTCAGCTCAAGTGCAATCATTCTAATCTTATGCAGGGACAACTTGCAATCATTGGTTAGTCATAGCCTTGGTAGGGAAAAAATACACTCAAAAGTTATAATAAAACGTATATAGATAACTGATTTTTAACATAGGTGTTAAAAATCAATTGTCTTTCAGTTCTGCCAACCATGATGGTTATATCAGGGTGAATGTATAACGGAACAGCACATGATTGACTGCAGAAATAAAATTGCAACTAGAGCAGTTTGTCATTTGCAGCTTCAGTTCAGTTTAATTCAAGATGGTGTGGATCTAGCCTCGGAGTTTGAAGAGAAGCCCTGGGGACTCTATTCTGTCTCTGTCTAACTCATCTCAATGGTGTTTGTGTCATGTTGAATTGATGGTGGTGGTTTGTGTTGTTTTCAGAGGAGGACCTTGCGGAGTTCCATGCTGCGCTGGCACTGTCGGGAAGTGCTGACGACAGCAACCACAGTGCAAGTGAGTGTGTCTGTGTTGACACTCCCTGCACTTACTGTTTCCACACTGTCCCATGGTGCAGAGCAGGCATGATCAAGTGCAAATTCACACACTCACACACACATACACACACATACACACACACACACACACATACACACACACACACTGCATACTCACACACACACACACACACCACACACACACACACACACACACACCACACACACACACCACACACACACACACACACACACACACACACACACACACACACACACACCACACGCACATGCACACAGGCTCACAAATAAGCACACAGCAATCTACTCAGTGTCCATAGTTTATACTTGCATGCCAGGTGATAATACTGCAGATGATCCAGGTCTCTGTTGTGTCCCTTGTTATATAATTATATGACCGCTTTCAGGAGCTGTTGATTCCCAGTGTATGTTGATTCCGTTCCACGTTGATGCAAAACACAAATGATTAAATCAGTACCCACTACATCTGTCTGTATGTGGACACAGTGTCTCTTGGGAAGCAGCTGCCTTGCATCCACAGATGGGTGTGCCGTCAGCGAAAGGTTGATGTTCATCCACAGATGGGTGTGCCGTCAGCGAAAGGTTGATGTTCATCCACAAATGGGTGTGCCATCGACATTCTGTCGATGGCTCATCTGCTTTCGCAATGGAACTGATGATTCTTGTTCTCAAAAAAAATAAAAAATCTTTAATTCACTATGATCAATGAATTAGATGGAATTGGTCAACAACAACAGCATGTCCTAGCCTGATGTTTGTTTTGGTTTTTAACACGGGCAATATTTTAAGGGACTAAGTCTTTTAAAAAAATTGTGTTTGATGTTTGTGTATAGTTTTCGTTTTATATTGGAGGACACTTAAGAAGTTTTGGGGCCAGCCAGATTTTTACTTCGACATTTTACATGGACTCCAAATTGACTGACCCATAGGCGTTTTTTCAACACACATGTGTATGCCATATGCAGTTTTTTTTTAAAACTAGCACAATCCCTGTATTACCACAAGACAGCAGTGAGCAACATTCCCATCCAGTGTGTTTCCTGGCTGCCTGCTTGCAACAGTGGGTGGGTGGGTTTGACGTCTCATTTTTTTACCTGTGAAGTGATTGGGTTTTTTCCCCAGTCAGGACCCAGTCCCTCTCAGTTTTTACCTGTTATATTATGATTGGGTTTTTTCCCCAGTCAGTACAGTACCCAGTCCCTCTCATTTTTTTACCTGTGAAATGATTGGGTTTTTTCCCAGTCAGTCCCCAGTCCCTCTCAGTTTTTACCTGTGAAATGATTGGGTTTTCCCCCAGTCAGGACCCAGTCCCTCTCAGTTTTTACCTGTTATATTATGATTGGATTTTTTTCCAGTCAGTACCCATGCAGTCCCTTTCATTTTTTACCTGCAAAGTGATTGTGTGGTGTGTTTTGGGTTGCTTTTTTCCTTCCAGAGTCAGTAGCCAGTCCCTCTCATTTTTTTACCTGTGAAATGATTGGGGGGGGGGGGGGGTTCCAGTCAGTACCCAGTCCCTTTCATTTTTTACTGGTGAAGTGTTTTGTTTCCCCCTCCAGGGTCAGAATCCAGTCCCTCTCAATTTTATTACCTGTGAAATGACTGTTTTTTCAGAGCCAGTGCCCAGTCCACTGGACAGCGACAACGAGGACGTTTCTGCTGACAACTATGGCATCAGTGGACAACTTGACAAAAACGTGCTCAACAACAACAACAACAACTCATATGGTAGGGTGCCTGTTTAGCAACTCATATGGTAGGGTGCCTGTTTAGCAACTCATATGGTAGGGTGCCTGTTTAGCAACTCATATGGTAGGGTGCCTGTTTAGCAACTCTTAGGGTAGGTCACCCATTCAAAGCATCTCTTAGGATAGGTCACCCATTCAAAGCATCTCTTAGGATAGGTCACCCATTCAAAGCATCTCTTAGGATAGGTCACCCATTCAAAGATCTCTTAGGATAGGTCACCCATTCTAAACATCTCTTAGGGTAGGTCATCCATTCTAAACATCTCTTAGGGTAGGTCACCCATTCTAAACATCTCTTAGGGTAGGTCACCCATTCAAAGCATCTCTTAGGGTATGTCACCCATTCAAAAATATCTAGGGTATGTCACCCATTCAAAACAGCTCTTAGGGTAGATCACCCATTCAGCAACTCTTAGGGTAGGTCACCCATTCAACAACTCTTAGGGTAGGTCACCCATTCAACAACTCTTAGGGTAGGTCACCCATGAACAACTCTGAGGGTAGGTCACCCATTCAACAAATCTTAGGGTAGGTCACCCATGAACAACTCTTAGGGTAGGTCACCCCCATTTCAGATTTATTACCTCATTATGAGAATGTTCAGGATCTCATTATTTTGAGAATGTTCAGGATCTCATTATTTTGAGAATATTCAAGAATATTCAAGTCCCAGTTGACTTTGTGTCTTGCAGCTCTCCTTGAATATTAAAGTTTTTAAATGTAAGGACAGTTTCTGAACCACGTGGCTTCTTTTACAGAGTGGCATGCTCTGCTTAAATTCCCATTCAGTCAGGTCTTAGAATCCCTGTCAAGAACATTGTTTCATGCTCTCAGTGTGATTTTGGATTCTGCTTTGAAGAAGATTGTTTCATGCTCTCAGTGTGATTTTGGGTTCTGCTTTGAAGAAGATTGTTTCATGCTCTCAGTGTGATTTTGGGTTGCTGCTTTGAAGAAGATTGTTTCATGCTCTCAGTGTGATTTGGGGTTGTGCTTTGAAGAAGATTGTTTCATGCTCTCAGTGTGATTTTGGGTTCTGCTTTGAAGAAGATTGTTTCATGCTCTCAGTGTGATTTGGGGTTGTGCTTTGAAGAAGATTGTTTCATGCTCTCAGTGTGATTTGGGGTTCTGCTTTGGAGAAGATTGTTTCATGCTCTCAGTGTGATTTGGGGTTGTGCTTTGGAGAAGATTGTTTCATGCTCTCAGTGTGATTTGGGGTTCTGCTTTGGAGAAGATTGTTTCATGCTCTCAGTGTGATTTGGGGTTGTGCTTTGGAAGGCTGTGGAAGACTGTAACTGTGGGTGTTTTCAGACGCCCCTGCCCCGCAGCAGTTAGTGCTGGAGCGACAGCTCACCAACAGCGTGCTCATCAGCTGGCGGGCGCCGCATGGCCTTGACCCTGGCTCCATCCAGGCATACCATGTTTATCTCAACGGTGTCCTCAAGGCCACGCTGAAGGGCAGCGAGAGGACAAAGGCGCTGTTGGAAGGTGTGGATGCCAACCAGGTGAGTGGTCGGTTCTGTCGCTGAACTTTGCTGCTGTTCTCTTTGGTTTAAACAAAATGTTTTTCATGTATGACAGTGCATTAACAACAAAATGTATTTCATGTATGACAGTGCATTAACAACAAAATGTATTTCATGTATGACAGTGCATTAACAACAAAATGTATTTCATAATTAAATGAAAAAGCATTAGCAACGGAACATTTGGACTGGGCAACAAGCAAGATTGCTTATATTAGTACGGACCAAATGTTGTGTAACTAACATCACCAACATCAATTCTGTAGACAGCAAGATGAACATAAATTGAAATTATGATAAAGATGATATTGATATTTTAATGTATGCATGTGTGTGTGTGCATGTACGTGCATGCATGCGTGCGTGTGTATGTGTGTGTATGTGTGCCCATGTGTGTTTGTGTAACTAACATCACCAACATTGATTCTGTAGACAGCAAGATGAACATAAATTGAAATTATGATAAAGATGGTATTGATATTTTAGTGTATGCATTTGTGTGTGTGTGCATGTATGTGCACGCATGCATGCGTGTGTATGTGTGTGTATGTGTGCCCATGCGTGTGTATGTGTGTGTATGTGTGCCCATGTGTGTGTGTGTGTGCACGGAGAGAGAGTCACATATGTACCAGCTTCAGTCTCATGGGAGGTGGCAGTAATGTGAGTTGTAGGTGTGTGTGTGTGTGTGCGTGCGTGCGTGTGTGCGCGTGCGTGCTGTTCTGTTCGCACTTCCTCCTTCTGCAGTTGAGTCAGTTGGCCAGGTGTGTGGGTATGTCCCTGGTACTGAGGTGGTGCTGTGTAGTAGGAGAACTCCATTACCCACCTGAACCCTTCAGGAAGTTACCGCCTAGGTTAAACTGCTTTGTCACTTGATCCCTGCTTGTCCAGGGACTGAGACGTTGTCTTGGGTTCCGTTTTCACTGAGATGGAATTGATAGCAGAGGAGCAGTGTGGGGTGGGGCGAAAATGGGATGCTGTTATCTAGGACAGTTAACTGGCTTAGTGCATGCATATTCGTATTCATGTCTATGCTTGGTGTACGTATATAATGTTCATATGCATCAAAACTGAACTTAGAAAAAGAAGAAAAGAAAAGGGGGGGCAAAATGGAACGTGGTGAAAATATCGGTTTGCAAAATTGCTCCCACAGAATCATCGGGTCAGCGTGCATTGCCTTAGCAACCAAGGTCAGTCCAAGGACAGCCAGTGCACGATGCTGATTGGTCGAGACGTGTTGCCAGTGCCATCAGAGCTGGGTGTGCGCAGCGTGACGCAGAATTCAGCTTGCGTCCACTGGATGCCGGGCAACAGCAACTGTCCACACGCCATTCTGCTCAATGGACGGGAGACCAAGGTTGTCCGGCCAGGTGTCTGCCAACACACACTGACAGGTACTTCTCACACTGATTGGTACACCTCACACTGATGGGTACACCTCACTCTGACAAACCTCACACTGACAGGTACACCTCAAACTGACTGGTACACCTCACACTGACTGGTACACCTCACACTGACAGGTACACCTCACACTGACAGGTACACCTCACACTGACTGGGACACCTCACACTGACTGGGACACCTCACACTGACAGGTACACCTCACACTGACTGGTACACCTCACACTGACAGGTACACCTCACACTGACAGGTACACCTCACACTGACTGGTACACCCCACACTGACAGGTACACTTCACACTGACAGGTACACCACACTGGCAGGTACACTTCACACTGACTGGTACACCTCACATTGACAGGTACACCTCACACTGACAGGTACACTTCACACTGACAGGTGCACCTCACACTGACAGGTGCACCTCACACTGACAGGTACACTTCACATTGACAGGTACACCTCACACTGACAGGTACACCTCACACTGACAGGTACACCACACTGACAGGTACATTCACCTGACAGGTACAACCTCACACTGACATTTGTACACCACACACTTACAGGTACACCATTCACATTGACAGGTACACCTCACACTGACAGGTACACCTCACACTGACAGGTACACCACACTGACAGGTACACTTCACACTGACAGGTGCACCTCACATTTGGTTACAGGTACACTCTCACACTGACAGGTGCACACCTCACACTGACAGGTACACTCACACTGATGGGTACACCTCACACTGACAGGTACACCACTTCACACTGATGGGTACACCTCATACTGACAGGTACACCTCACATTGTCAGGTACACCACACTGACAGGTACACTTCACACTGACAGGTGCACCTCACTCTGACAGGTACACCTCACACTGACAGGTACACTTCACACTGACAGGTACACTTCACACTGACAGGTACACCTCACATTGACAGGTACAAGACACTGACAGGTACACCTCACACTGACAGGTACACCTCACATTGACAGGTACAAGACACTGACAGGTACATTTCACACTGACGTACACCTCACACTAATAGGTACACCTCACACTGACAGGTACACCACACTGACAGTTACACTTCACGCTGACAGGTACACCTCACACTGACAGATACACCTTACACTGACAGGTACACCACACACTTACAGGTACAATTCACACTGACAGGTACACCACACACTTACAGGTACACTTCACACTGACAGGTACACCTCACGCTGACAGGTACACCACACTGACAGATACACTTCACACTGACAGGTGTTTTTTTATCTTCATTTTAGTTACCATTTAATTAACCCTGTCACATTTGTTTTTGAACGTCATTATCTAAGTGTTCACAACCAGTGTCCATGTCATTATAAACACCTACTGATGGAAAATTCATGGTAGCCTCCCAGTACATGCTGTCTTGAGGCTTCATTTTATTCTGTCCAGCCTATCAGATTTTATAAGCATAACCCTTGAACTTTGTCTGTTTCAAATTACTTCCTGCCTGAGGCCAAAAGGTCCTAATTTATGTCCTTGGTATCTGATAAATGGACTTTCACCTTCAGGAACAGTGACCAGGTCTGTTTGCTAATTGGCTCTATGCTCGCCCGCTGACATTTTATTGTGAGCTATGGCAGTGTTTTTCACGTTGCCGAATTGTTTTCTTTCTGGGTTCCTTTTCTTTTGCTGCTTTGTTCCCTCGGGGTCTTCTGTCAGAGTGTGTGCTGTGTTTTCAGTCTGATTAGTTTTAAGGCTTGTTTGCTTTTTGTGTGTGTGTGTGTTTTTTGTTTTGTTTTTTCGTTTCTTCTTTCTTTTTCTCTTTCTCTTGATGCTGGTTTCTAAATGTACTCTCTTTGATCATCAGGGCTGGCTCCTGGTACAGTGTATCGTGTTACCATAGCTACCAAGCCTGCGCCGGGCACTTACGGGGAGCGACACAAATGGAGTCAAGACAAGGTTTCCTGTAACATTGAGTTCAAAACACTGGTCGGTGGGGGTGAGTACATCCAGGGGTGCAATGTTCTGGCCCTCTTTTGACTTCTGCATCGTTGTCACTGTCTAAAACACTGGTCGGTGGGGGTGAGTACATCCAGGGGTGCAATGTTCTGGCCCTCTTTTGACTTCTGCATCGTTGTCACTGTCTAAAACACTGGTCGGTGGGGGTGAGTACATCCAGGGGTGCAATGTTCTGGCCCTCTTTTGACTTCTGCATCGTTGTCACTGTCTAAAACACTGGTCGGTGGGGGTGAGTACATCCAGGGGTGCAATGTTCTGGCCCTCTTTTGACTTCTGCATCGTTGTCACTGTCTAAAACACTGGTCGGTGGGGGTGAGTACATCCAGGGGTGCAATGTTCTGGCCCTCTTTTGACTTCTGCATCGTTGTCACTGTCTAAAACACTGGTCGGTGGGGGTGAGTACATCCAGGGGTGCAATGTTCTGGCCCTCTTTTGACTTCTGCATCGTTGTCACTGTCTAAAACACTGGTCGGTGGGGGTGAGTACATCCAGGGGTGCAATGTTCTGGCCCTCTTTTGACTTCTGCATCGTTGTCACTGTCTAAAACACTGGTCGGTGGGGGTGAGTACATCCAGGGGTGCAATGTTCTGGCCCTCTTTTGACTTCTGCATCGTTGTCACTGTCTAAAACACTGGTCGGTGGGGGTGAGTACATCCAGGGGTGCAATGTTCTGGCCCTCTTTTGACTTCTGCATCGTTGTCACTGTCTAAAACACTGGTCGGTGGGGGTGAGTACATCCAGGGGTGCAATGTTCTGGCCCTCTTTTGACTTCTGCATCGTCGTCACTGTCTCGCATCACCTCCACCTCGAGCAAGGAATATTGATTCTGTGGCTGTGGGTGAAATTAACACCTACAGCAGGTGTCCTCAGGGGGGTCTCTGGGGGGGGTTAATGGTGGTGGTGGTGGGGGGGGGGGGGGGGGGGGGGGGGGGAACTCTTGACTTTTGTTTAAGAACATGTGTACCTTTTGTTAAAGATTGTGAGACGGGGAGAACGAGCGTTTGTGTGGATGGGTGAAGGGGTTGTGGATCAAGGTACAGATTTATCGGCCATCTCTTTGGGGTTTTTTTTTTTTCTCTTCTTCTTTTTTCTGTCCATTTATTGATAGGAAGGCAGTCTCATTAATGGTTCTGTGTCTGAAAAAAAAATCTGTTCTGTGTCCTCCTCGGGCTCCATCCAGCCTACCCCTCCTCCTCCTGTCACATTCGGCAGCAAAGCCTCAAGCCGGTATGAAAGCACAAGGTGGTAAATTGAAGTTTGTGCTGGGGTTGGCGGGTGAGGGGGCGGGTAAGCCTACAGATCAATAAACCATATGTCACCGAGGTTTCCTCTCCACGACCTAGGTGTTCCAGACCCCCCACTCAACGTTCAGGTGGAATTGGGACCAAGGGAGGGCACTCTCTTGCTGACTTGGCTCCCAGTGACCATCAACTCTTCAGGGTTTTCTAACGGTGCTGTCGTCACGGGTTACATCGTCTATGCAGACGGAAATAGAATCAAAGAGGCCAAGGGGCCAACCAGTGAGTTGAATCCTTTTTTCCCCCCTTCATTTTCATTTCCCACACATGATGTATCAGGGCTTCTGACTCTGCTTGAAACTTGTGTGAGTCTGTGTGATGATGCACGTTCGGGTGGCCATGAGCTTGTATTCCCTGCCTCTGTGTTGCAGGATACCTGCAATTCGGACTGTTGTTTAAGTGTTGTTTTGTCGCTTGAAAAGGTGGGCTTTCCCCAAAACAATTCACACCTTGTATATTGTCCTATTAAATAAGCATTATTTTAGATTTTTTGTGTTTGGATCTTGTTGTAGAAAGCTTCCGGTCATTCTTGTTTCAGATTTTTTTGTAATTGAAGTTGTTTAAAGGAACTGACTCCATGCCGTTGATGGGATGTTAAAATTCCAAGCGCTAACTAACAAACCCTCACCATGTATCGTTTTACTGTACATTCATCTTGGACAGATGACCACATGGTTTTAGCAGCCGAGGACTTCAAAGGCTGCGTCCCCAAAAAGTTAACTGTGCGCACGGCTACAGTAGACCAGCTGGAGTCCGTCGACTCCGCTGCAGTCCGCTTGCCGCCCGCTCTGATAAGGGAAGTGACGGCGGGGACTGCTCGTGCCATGGCAACGGAGGCCGTGCGAGCCACTAATTTGAGGAAGGTAAGGGATGAAACCGGTTTGCTCGTTATCTGAATCTGTAGGAGGTGGGATTTCGTTTTGTTTTCCTTTCCGTCATGTGTGCGCTCCTCTCGTTTCTTTTGTGAGCTTTTTCCAGTAACATTTGCGTCATTTCATGTTTGAAGTTGAGCTCTTGTTTTTACCCAAGTGTTTTTCTTGGCTGAAGCGTGGTTGATCAGAAGACAGTGACGGTGATAGCTTAGGATGATTCATTTCTCTGTTGACAGATCTGTTTGTGTTCTTGGTGGTGGTTCTTATGAGACGTGGTGATTGTGCTTCGTCAAGTGGATTTGAATATTTGTTATGAACGTTTTGGCAGTATGTAAGAGCGTTGTTTATGTATTTTTGTGCACAGTACCTCATGATTAGAAATCCAAGGAGTAGACAGCACACGTTGAAGGTGAAGCCTTGTGTTGAACTGGCCTTCTTCTCTGGATGCTAATGATTATCCTCAAACCGTTGAACTAGCCTTCCTCTTTGGTTGCAAATTGTTATCCTCAAACTGTTGAACTAGCCTTCTTCTCTGGATGCAAATGATTATCCTCAAACTGTTGAACTAGCCTTCTTCTTTGGTTGCAAATTGTTAGCCTCAAACTGTTCAACTAGCCTTCTTCTTTGGTTGCAAATTGTTAGCCTCAAACTGTTGAACTAGCCTTCTTCTTTGGTTGCAAGTTGTTAGCCTCAAACTGTTGAACTAGCCTTCTCTGGATGCAAACTGATAGCCACAAACTGTTGAACTAGCCTTCTTTGGATGCTAATTGTTAGCCTCAAACTGTTGAACTAGCCTTCTTTGGATGCAAACTGATAGCCACAAACTATTGAACTATCCTTCTTTTTTGGATGCAAATTGTTAGCCTCAACTAGCCTTCTTGTTTGGATAAAAATTGTTAGCCTCTGCTGTTGAACTAGCCTTCTTCTTTTGATGCAAATTATTAGCCTCAATCTGTTCAATCTTTGGATCTTTGAAAAACATGCAAATTATTTGCCTCAAATTTTTTAACTAGCCTTCCTCTTTGGTTGCAAATTGTTAGCCTCAAACTGTTGAACTAGCTTTCTTTGGATGCAAATTGTTAGCCTCAAACTGTTGAACTAGCCTTCCTCTTTGGATGCAAATTATTGGCCTCAGTCTGTTTAACTAGCCTTCTTCTTTGGATGAAAAACATGCCTTCTTCTTTCTAAATAATTCAAACAATTCTTTCAGAGGTGCTGAATAATTTTGTTTTGACTGTCCTAATGTTTTCATGAATATCATTAGCTATGAACTTTATGAAAAACTTCATCTTAGGAAACTGCAAAATGATCCTTTGAAAAATGAGCATGCTCATTCTCAGGGATTGTGAATACTTAAGTGCCTATTGCCCTGATATAACTGTAATGGTTGACTGGGCGCAAGACACTAAGTCACTTACTTATTACCTGGGACAAGATCTAAATCAAATGTTGGATAACTGGAAATGTTTATCCATAGAGTAGATGTTCATAGCAGTTTCTGTCATAGTGTTTGTCTTTTTGCATAAACTGTGTTGCTTAGTATTGATTTTTGTGTCTGAACTTTTCTTTATTCTGATCATTTCTGTAACAATAACATGAAAAATGGAGTTCTGTTTGGATGACAAGAAGTAGTTTGACATGTTTTCATAAGAAGTAGGAATGCTGTGAATGTTTAATAGTACTACCATTTTAATTCTCTCTCTCTCTCTCTCTCTCTCTCTCTCTCTCTCTCTCTCTCTCTCTCTCTCCCCCCTCCACACCCTATCTCTCTCTGTCTCTCTCTGTCTCTGTCTGTCTCTGTCTCTCTCTGTCTCTCTCTGTCTCTCTCTCTCTCTCTCTCTCTCTCTCTCTCTCTCTCTCTCTCTCTCTCTCTCTCTCTCTCTCTCTCTCTCTCTCTCTCTCCCCTCCCTCCACGCCCTCTCTCTGTCTCTCAGTCTCTGTCTCTCTCTGTCTCTCTCTCTCTCTCTGTCTCTATCTGTCTCTATCTGTCTGTCTGTCTGTCTGTCTGTCTCTCTCTCTCTCTCTCTCTCTCTCTCTCTCTCTCTCTCTCTCTCTCTCTCTCTCTCTCCTCCCTCCCTCCCTCCCTCCCTCCCTCCCTCCCTCCCTTTCTCTTGCTCCCCCTCCCTCTCTCTCCTCTCCTCTCTCTCCCCTCCATCATTGCCTATTTAGCATTTTGGTTACTTTGCAGACAGCAGCTGCAGTAGTTACCAGTTGGTTACTTTGCTCTTCATTATTTTACTTGGCATTTGTTCTCCTGCGTTGCCTAGTGCATGCCTGTACGTAGCTGAAAGCCACTTTCTTTTCTCCCGCCTTTAGTCGCCCAGAGTGTCTGGCACCACCGCCGATCACCCAGGACACGAAACTGACGAAGAAATTGAGGCTGCCTTCCAGGAAGCAGAGAATTCAGTCAGTAACATGTACACAAAGTGGTCTCCATGTGTTAGTAATGCGTACACAAAGTGGTTTCTGTGTGTCTGTGTTGCTGTTTGGGTCCGGGGTGGGATTGGGAAGATGTGGGGGGGGGGGGGAGGGGGGGGGGGGTTCCAGAGTTCATCACACCCAGGAAACCACCTCAAACACTGTAGGACAGGAAGTGTTTCAAGGACTTGAAAGTGGGACATTCCAGTTACTGTACCATCCGAGGAACGCAGGGGCATGTTCCTTCAACACGGAAGGTTTACCAGAAGGTAACGTTGTGATTCATACTGGCTGCGTGCACTTCCACACATAGGAAGCAGAGTGTATAGTAACAAGTCCCTCCGTTTTATCCCAGACTTTTGTCAGCTCTGTCAAGCACACTACACACAAGTTGCTTTGCGTTTGCCACAACATGTGCGTGAGCTACCACACGATCTGTTCACACCGTACATGACATCGTTGCATCCTCTGCGTCACCGTCTCGCACCAACCACCAGTCAGTCCAGTGGGGTGTGTCAGTGTTAGCTCGCAGGGGCATGTTCCTTCAACACGGAAGGTTTACCAGAAGGTAACGTTGTGATTCATACTGGCTGCGTGCACTTCCACACATAGGAAGCGGAGTGTATAGTAACAAGTCCCTCCGTTTTATCCCAGACTTTTGTCAGCTCTGTCAAGCACACTACACGCAAGTTGCTTTGCGTTTGCCACTACATGTGCGTGAGCTACCACACGATCTGTTCACACCGTACATGACATCGTTGCATCCTCTGCGTCACTGTCTCGCACCAACCACCGGTCAGTCCAGTGGGGTGCGTCAGTGTTAGCTCTCAGAACTGAGGCAAAGATGATCTTTGTCTTTTTTTTGTCTTTTTTAACTTTTGTTGTTGTTTTTTAGTTCACATTTATACATGATAACTGTGAAAGGAAATGAGAGACAAAGCTCTAACAGTTACAGGTAAAGAGAAGTAAAAGAAGAGAATTTAGCCAGTGATAATATACAAGTTCGTTTAGTTTGAACTGATGATGACACCACTTCCGCTGCCACCACTGCTATTAGGGCGCCGTCCCCAGCAGCAGCAGAATCATGGAAAAGAAGGACGACAAAGAATGAGAATACAGAGGTGTTCTCTCACTGGGAACGTCTGTGTGGTCATTGCTCCGCAGTGTATCAGCCCATGGTGGACGTCACACACACACTCACACATGCACACACACACACTCGCACACTCACTCACACAACACACACACACGCACAAACCCACACACACTTTTATGCTGACATTCATTGTGCTAAGCGTGGCGTGTGGGATCTGTGACACGTAATAACATTGTAATGGTGACACGTAATAACATTGTAATGGTGACACGTAATAACATTGTAATGGTATCCAGTTTATGGGGCTAGCAGGAGCTTTCAGTCTGACAGTAACGCCATGTCACTTCTGAATGACTGCATTACGCCATGTCATTTCTGAATGACTGCATTACGCCTTGTCACTTTATAATGACTGCATTACGCCATGTCACTTTATAATGAGGGGTGCTTGTCCTGGATGCTGCTTCTTTCTTTAACTTCCTCTCATTTACTCAAGAATCCAGCCATCGTCATTATATGTATGCCATTATGCTTCATTATAAACTGCATATCACTTTGACAGCCCAGCCCATTGGTAATGTCAGAATTAAACTGTCCTTCCACATTGTCATTTTTCTTTGCAGCCTTAGATTAAGATCTAATGTTGCAATGATTCAGTAAAAAGAAAGAAAGAAAAAAAGGGATATGATTCTTTGGCAAAATGTTTGAAAGTTTTTTGTTTAAACGAAATATCTTCTAATATATAGGCTTCTTCTTTTCTTTTCTTTTTCTTATGTTTTGTTTTGTTTTGTTCGGGATAACATCTTGCCTTCTAAAAATTGGCTGTGGGTCAGTAAAGTTCTGCTCACACTGGACTGGATAAATTGAACACTGCTCTCTTTCAAGCTTTTAATTTGTTTTGTTCGCTGAGCTATTGTGTATGAATGCAGATCTAGTATGTATAAATGCAGTTTTGTTTTCTAGAGGAACGACAGCATCAAGATGTTGACTGATCTATTGCATGTAAATGCAGTTTTGTTTTGTAGGGGAACAACAGCATCAAGATGTTGACTGATCTATTGTGTATAAATACAGTTTTTTTGTTTTCTAGAGGAACAACAGCAGTAACATACATAGCCTGTATAGTTTTGTCCTTTGTCATACGTCATCATCACAATGTGTGTTATACAGTTTTCCCTTCTTCATCTCATGGGTCTGTGGTGTATGCCTCATATTCAACCAGGTGCATGAAGTATGCATGCATGGCCATTGACGTGTTTCTCACCACTGTTTCAGTGGTTCATTATCACAGCCATTTTTGATGAACAGTATTTGTCATACATGTCCTGTTTATGCTTCCATTGAACATAGAACCTTGTTTTTGGCTTCGTACTGAACAGGCCAGCTAGTTTTGTTGTTGTTGTTGTTTCTTCTTGTAGTCTTGATACTACTGATCCCTTCATAGTGTTGATGATAATTATAACAGTTGTGCTCAGCCTTCATAGATTCGGAATTCAGAAGTGTTGTTTCTTTCTTTCATGACGTATCTTCTAGAGCTTTTTCTAATAATTTTTAACTGATTTCTGTTGTTTACTGTTGCCAAACTGATTTCTGTTGTTTACTGTTGCCAACCTGACTTCTTGCTTCTCAGAGCCCTGAAATAGAGGCTCAGGTAGCGGAGCCATTCCCAGAAAGTAGCAGTTCAGAACTCTCAGACATTCTGGAGGTGGAGGAAGAAATGGGTGGAGACGAACCCTGTCAGAACGGAGATACCTCATTGGCTAACTCGCACAGTCAGGTGACCGGGCAGCTCATTTCTCTTGTTGCATTTGATTGGTTGAATATTTTCCTTAACTTGCTTTTCTTTTTCTATTACTCTTTGTGTTTGAATTTCTGCAAATGGGGACTTTTGGAATTGCACCTTTTTTCTTTTTCTTTTTTCTTGGTGGGGGTGGGGGGGGGGGGGGGGCAGGGATTTCTATTAGTTTTGTTACAAATATATTGTATTAGGACTGTTTTTGACTGTAGTTTGATTTTTGGTTGATTTTGATTTGTTTAACTGTAGAAAAAGGGGAAGAGTTTTGTGTTGTTTTACCATCTTTGGTTTCAGTTTACATTGTGTTTGATTATTTCTTGGCCCGCGTTTGGCATCTGAAATGCATGAAAGCAATGAGACAATAGGTGCGCAATGCTTGCAGAGCAGGCCTGCATGGTATTTGAAGGGAGGTTCAAAGATTGTCCGACATGCGTGTGGAGCTAGGGTTCATAGTAACATCTGATTAACATGCTCTCATCCAAAACCTTTTTCTTTTTCTGAGCTATCAACAGACCCGTATCGGTTTCTTTTAGACATCACAGTTTTATTAAGTAATTTATGGAGTAGAAATGAGAACGTATGTGGTATTTAGGTTAATATGAGTTGATGAGCGCATGATACATGTACATTATTATTATTATTATTGGTAGGATGGGTATTTAGTTTAGACTTGCTAGACTCACATGTGAGATGGACATACCAACCGTGTGGTACATTATGTGTGAAATACATCAGTAGAATGGTATGATTGTGCCAACTTCGAACTGTCGCACTGAAGATAGTTGTATGAGTGAGACAATGTGCATATTTTACCGTTAGATTCCAGATTCAGAATTACTTTATCATCTCATCAGAGAAATAAAATTTAACATACTATTGTACATCTAGGTTTTGAAGTTGTGTGGTGAAGCGATTCATCCAGTTTATCACAGTTCATGGAAAATAGTTGTACAAGTGAGACAATGTGTTTATTTTACTATTAACATGCTGTTGTACATCTATGTTTTGAAGTGGTGCAGTGAAATTGCTTCACCCAGTTTTAACATTGTTCATGGAAATGACCGTGCATTCAAACCTTTTTTGCACCTGATTTAAGTGAGTAGCCAACATCTGTCTGTGCATAACCATTACTAATAACAGCATAATCAGGTCAGATGATCCTAATGTAATAACATTTAATAATGCACACTTACCCTTATTTGCAACTGATTTAACCTTGTTTAACTTATTTAAAACATGCACATACGGTTAATGGATGCACTCAAGTCCCATAAATTTAGGACAAAAATAACAGATAAAATCAGCGCAGAATGTGTAATAAATATAATGGAGCCCAAACCAATAGCAACAACTGATTCAGGAGAAGAACACACAGTCTGTAAAGTCTTACACAGGATTTGCATTTCTGCCTCCTCCACACCCCCCCCCCCCCCCCCTTTTTTTCTTCTTTTTTTTCTTTTTCTTTTTCTTTTCTCTCTTTAGTTTGCCTTCGTCTTTTTGATCACTTTCATTTGTCCATGCTGAACTCCAATATTGCACGTTAACTTGTATTCAGCTTTATAATCGCTTTTGTGCGTTGCGTTGCGTTGCGTTGTGCTGTCACTGCAGCATGGCAGAGGAGGATGGTCAGACATCACCACCGTCGCCCTTGCATGGAACCTTTTTACGCAGTCTGCAGGGAGATAGAATAGCAGGAAGCAGGGCATGCTCTGTAGTAGTCGGTCAGATACTGTCACAGCGAAGCATGCCTGTAGTGGTCATTCCATCAGCTGATGTGTGATTGGTGAACTACTCCTTCATTGAGCGCCACTGTTTGCATTATGTAAATTTGTCTGATGTTCACCGATTTCAGGCAATTCAGGGAAGAACTGGAGGGGTGTGGGGTGGGGTGGGGGCTGGTTGTTTAAAATACTTGGGGTTAAACGTTATCTCATTTCTGAGTGGTTCTTCCTTGTTTCAGTTTGGGTTTTTTAATACGTAGAGTTGGCATCGGCCTGTGGTGTCTTCCATTGTTCCAAATACTCCTCCCCTTTTGTAACCACACACACACACACACAGAGACACACACACACACACACACACACACACACACACACACACACACAACGACACACACATATGCACATTGCGCACACACAACACACACACACACACACACACACACACACACACATATGCACATGCGTGTGCACACACACACACACACACACACATTCACACACACACATTCACACACACACACACACACACACACACACACAAACGACACACACATATGCACATGCGCGCACACACAACATCACACACACACATCACACATCACACATACGCACACACACACACACAACACACATTCCAATCACAGCAACACACAACACACATGCACACCGCACACACAACACACACACAATGACCACACACACGAACGACACACACATGCACATGCGCGCACACACACACACACACACACACACATGTGTGCACACACACACACATGCACACACACACACACACACACACACACACACACATACACCCAACCTCCTTAAATGTTGGCTATAGATGATGCCATGGTCAGAGGGAAAGAAAAATACTGAAATAAATTGCTTGCATTTTCTTTGCGTTGGTTGTGTTTCTGCAGACAGACTGTTTTGTTTCCAACTTTTTCTGTTGACTTTCTCAGTACAACTGTGGCACCCATTTCTGCATGTTCTCAGATAATTTATTGGTTGGTCATATTTTGTATTTTCACCTGAAGTTGACAACTTTCAGTGGTTTATATTGAAAGAACAGTAACGTTGTTTCTGTACTGACATTTAGTTGTTGTTTTTTTGCTACTAGGGTCAGTGCATTTAATCTGAGTGTAGTTGAATTTACTGCAGAAATTTAATTAACAATAACAAAAATTACAAGTTGCTCATAACCCCTGATTTTGTTTTCTTTCTCTTTTTGTGTATGATGTGAGCAGGCATTTTGCCATCATCTTTTTAGCTTGTGATGTGCTCACTGCTAGCAGTTTTCTGAACGTTTGTGCTTGGTGTACCTGAAGAAATTCACTGACCTGAGACACCAACCTTTCAATCGTAACAGTTCGCTGGGTATGTAACACAGGTTGAGAAGATCCGCAAGTCACCTCGGCCGGCACCTCGCAAGCTGTCTCCCTCTCCTGCGCCTCCTGCTGGGGTAAAGGAAGCGGAGTTCAGCCTCAAGAAGTTCCACGGCCAGAAGCCAGACCCCTCGGGTAAAGATGGCCTTCTGACCACCCCCATGATTGTTCCTGCCATTGGTAGGTCAGGGGTCATTTGGACCTTCCATCTCCTTTCCACATTTTGTTTGTTTTGTTTCTTGGTGTTTTTGTTTTGTTTGTTTTTACGTTGGACCTTCTTCCTTCCATCTCTCTTCCACATTTTATTTGGATTGATTTTTTTGATTTTTTACGTTGGACCTTCCATTTCTCTGCCTTGTATTGGATGATTTTTTTCCCCATTGGACCATCTGTTTCTCTCTCCTGTGTTCATTTTAGGTTGATTTTTTTCTCTATCTCTGTCAATTGGACCGGCACCCATTTGTCTGCCTAAAGTATTATATTTGTTTTGGTTGATTTGCAGCACTGTAACCACTTTGGTGGATATTCAAAGCACACTGTGCAAAGCTGTAGTCACTCATTCAGAGTAGCATATGACTAGAGCGCAGATGCAGAGAACAGTGCTACAGTTGCCATTGTGAAGAGTTTAAGCCCGTTCTTAACTGGGCGAATGTTTGTTTGCCGAACATACTTCGGACACTTCGACGAACTATGATTCTTTCTTAGATTGAACTTTTGTTCGCCCGAATTGGTCAGACGCCAGAACTTTAGCTTGTTCACAACTGGCTTGTAATGAGTGCAAGTCAGTCAGTATACTTGTTGCAACGCGCAGCAGGTACATTCATGATAAAATTATGTGGGTTCTAAGAAGTCAAGCTCAGTATCTTACTCCCACAAGTACAACAATAAACAAATATCCCTCACGCAGTGAAGAAGCTAGCGCCTCTCCAATGATTTTGATTTTTTCTTCATCCACAGGAGAGCTCTGCTCTCAGCCAATCAGAGGCAATGTTCGTCGAATAGGGTGAATGTTCCCAGAACATGTTGAGCAAAGCTTTTTGGACCCCGAATATAGCTTCACCGAATACTTCCAACTAGGTTGGCGAAGAAACATTCGCCCAATTAAGAACCAAATAGGTTCGCCGAATACTTCCAACTAGGTTGGCGAAGAAACATTCGCCCAATTAAGAACCAACTAGGTTGGTGAAGAAACATTCGCCCAATTAAGAACCAAATAGGTTGGCGAAGAAACATTCACCCAATTAAGAATCAATTAGGTTGGCGAAGAAACATTCGCCCAGTTAAGAACCAACTAGGTTGGCGAAGAAACATTCACCCAATTAAGAACCAAACAGGTTGGCGAAGAAACATTCGCCCAATTAAGAACGGGCTTTAGGGCTCATCTTGAGACAAGGTGTTCAACAAACAATCAAATAAATAAATGAAATTTATTTGGTTTTCGACAGACTTTCCATCTCACTGTCTTGTGTCTGATTCTGTACTGTCTGTGTCTGATTCTGCACTGTCTGTGTCTGATTCTGTGCTGTCTGTGTCTGATTCTGTGCTGTCTGTGTCTGATTCTGTGCTGTCTGTGTCTGATTCTGCATTCTGTGCTGTCTGTGTCTGATTCTGTGCTGTCTGTGTCTGATTCTGTGCTGTCTGTGTCTGATTCTGTGCTGTCTGTGTCTGATTCTGTACTGACTGTGTCTGATTCTGTCCTTTCTTGTTGCCAGAAATCACACGAGACAGCAGCACAGAGCGAGGGGCCTCATTTGACGAGGATGTCGAGGAAGGTGGCAGTCCCCGGCCAACTTCAGCCACAGACCCCAGCACCCTGCGACAGCAGCCGCGACAGAGATCTTTGGAGGACGGGGTTGAAAAGCCCCTTCCTCCCCACGACCCAATCAGCCAACGTTATCGCTCATCGGGCGACGAGCCCTCCGCCTTCCGCAGCGTGGAGCAAGGAAGACAGCGCAGCGCAGTGCCAGACGCTCGCAGTCCTGACAGCGCCACAAATGCGGAGCTGGCAACAAGTCCCACACGGCAATCAGGGTCCAGGCCAAGGTCTGGTTCTGCACACAGCTCGCCTTCCCACAAGGCCAAGGGGGAAGGGTCTCGTGAGGAGAAGCGACCCAGTAGCGGACACTCTGACGTTCCTCCCCCAAAACCCGCCCGCCGCACCCCTGAACACGAGGAAGTGAATGACAGAGACTCCATAACGGACGAAATTAATCATTTGATCGACGATTCGACGGTGAGACTGTTCATCGCGCTGTTTGACTATGACCCGATGACGATGTCACCCAACGTGGACTGCGTGGACGAGGAGTTGCCATTCAGGGAGGGACAGATACTGAAGGTGTATGGCGACAAAGACGCTGATGGTTTTTACCGCGGGGAGGCTGACGGGCGTGAGGGCTACATCCCGTGCAACATGGTGTCAGAGATTCACATCGACGACCCAGAACTGGTGGAGCAGCTTCTGAAGGAGACACAACACAGCAACACCAGCTCACACACATTCACACACACAGCACACACACACACACACACACACACACACACACACACACCACACACACACACACACACACACACACACACACACACACACACACACACACACAACACACACACCTACACACACACACAACACACACACACAACACATGCACACACACCACAACACACAACACATGCAACAACCACCACACACACACACGCACACACACACACAATGCACACACACACACACACACACACCACACACACACACACACACACACACACACACACACACACACACACACACACACACACAACACACACACACACACACACACACACACACACACACACACACACACATGCACACAACACATGCACACACACACACACACACACACACACACACACACACACACACAACACACACACACATTGCACACACACACACACATTGCACACACACACACACACACACACACACACACACTGCACACAGACACATATGCACACACATACACACACACACACACACACACACACACACACACACACACACACACACACACACTGCACACACACACACACACATGCACACACATACACACACACTGAACACACATGCATACATGCACACATACATGCATGTGCACACACTCACCAGACACGCATTGCACACATGCATGCACACACACACACACACACACACACACACACACACACACACACACACACACACACACACACACTTCAATAAAAAATAAAACATGCACACATATGCACACACACACACACATACACACACGCACATACACGCACATGCACACACAAATGCATGCATGCACCTCTTCCACACACACATACACACAACTGGATGCAAATGATAAGAGAGAGACACCAAATGATCCAGTTGCTACAAGTGTTTTTCGTTTTTCTTCAGATAGTAATTCGTTATTGTCTTCTTACGCATAACATGTTTGTGACCACCATACAAATGTTGATGTCAAGTATCCAACAAATGTTTTTTCTCAATTTTGTTTGGTTGATTAGGTTTTTGGTTGTTAGGTTTTTTCTGTGGCAAACAAGTATGCAAAACGTTTGGAAGAAAATCATTGTAAGCTATGACTTAGATATGCTTTTAGCATTTGAATATGTATTTGAGTAAAATGAATGCGGGCATTGCAGTGTGTTCATGTCTACAGTTGTGCAAGTGACATTTTTACTTTTGAACTACAATAGCGTATGCAATTGTGCAGATGGTAAGGGTGAAGGTCACTTGACATCCAATGGCGTGGCGCCACTACCAGCGCAAGGCCCTGTGCGTCGCATGGTGGCGCTCTACGACTATGACCCCCAGGAACTGTCACCCAACGTTGATGCAGAGGTGATACACTCTTCTTTTCTGTCTCGTTCATACTGTGCACAGTCATGGTAGTGTCTGTGACAGGGCAAGTGTGTGCTGAACTGTGCAAACAAGGGGAGGTAATGTTAATGCTGTAGAGTAGGTGTGTGCGTACTATTTTATTTACTTGTTTGGATTTCATTCAAATGAGAGAGCCACTTTACAGCTCAGTCACTGCATGTGTTGTTTCAGGACACTTCACCAGAGAAATTTTTTAACTTTTTGAAGGATGTCAATATTTTTGGAAAAACTTCAACCCTGAAAGTATTTTTGGTTGTTTGCTTTTTACTGACTATTTAAGTTTGTTTAAAAAGAAAAGGAAAAAAAGGTATATATATAAAGTTTTAGCATATACACATTTTTAGTATTTACTGTGTAATGATAAAATGTGTATCACCCAGATGTAACTAATGATTGACTGGGCGTAAAACACCAAGTTACTTACTTACCTGTGTGTAGCTGGCAAAGGGAGCTAATGTGGATGTACTCTTGTCTCTGCAAGGAGACGGAAGGGGAGAGGGCGAGCTGTTGTAACTGTTTATACGAGCTGCATTGTGCAGGTTGAGCTGGCCTTCATTGTAGGGAATTGCCCCGATGTAACCGTAATGGTTGACTGGGCATAAAACACCAAATTACTTACTTACTAAATCATTGTAGGGGAGGTCATGCCCATATCCAACCTTGTTGTGCAGGTTGAGCTGGCCTTTATTGCAGTGGAAGTCATGTCCAGTGGAGGTCATGTTGCACACGCTGCATTGTGCAGGTTGAGCTGGCCTTCATTGCAGGGGAGGTCATGCCCATATCCATATCTAATCATGTTTGCACACACCACATTGTGCAAATGGAGCTGGCCTTCATTGTAGGGGAGGTCATGTCCATAATCTAACCTTGTTTGTGCATGCAGCATTGTGCAGGTTGAGCTGGCCTTCATTGCAGGGGAGGTCACATCCACGATCTAACCTTGTTGTGCACACTGTGTTGTGCAGGTGGAGCTGGCCTTCAAGCAAGGGGATATCATCTACATCATCGGCGACATGGATGAGGACGGTTTCTACTCCGGAGAGCTGGGCGGCGTCCGGGGCCTGGTCCCATCCAACTTCCTGCAGGACGCGCCGCTCTCAGACGAGGACGAGGTCCTGGAGAGTGCTTCCATGGTCTCTCCCTCACGCTCCCAGGGGAGCATTTCAGCAGCCTCCCGGCACTCCGACTCACTGAGCGTGCTCAATAATGTAGGTGATGGAGGTCCTGGCTGGCAGGACTCACCGGCCTTGCATGTGCCTGCTGGTGTGCTCACCGCTCACCCTCCCCCTGCTGGTGGTGACTCACCCGGTAATGAAATACCGCCTTTGTCTCCTGTCCTTTCTGCCGCTCTTAGAGAGGGTTGCTCTCCAGGTCCTAGCGCAGGGTCTTACACGGCCTGATTTATCCACTGAAGGCAGTTGCGTAACCTAGGTCTTGATAGGGAACTGTTCTGCCATTGTCCGATGATCTGGGGAGCCGTTCTCCCATCGTCTTAGGTAGGGTGGTGTTCTAACATTGCCGTAGATAGGAGCTTTTTGAACATTTTTCACCACAGATGGGGAGTGGTTTTTATCATCATACTAAATTAGGAGCAGATTTGATAATTAGCATTATTTTAGTAACACTAACAGTAGAGCTTCTATCATTTTAGTCATTAGTAATAACAATATTTTGGCATATGGGGGTGGGGGGGGGGTGTACAGGGAGGGGTGTATGACACATTTTTCAAGACTGAACAGTTTAAGTCTAAGCCACACGAGGCTTTGCAATCCCTGGTTGTGACAACCAGCGGTCAGCCATATGGTGGATTTTTGGCATGCACTCCGCGTGATGCAGCAACGTAGTGCACACCGCTCACTTGGTGCTCAAATGGATATTCACACCAGGTCAATTCAAAAAGCCTTTGCTTACTTCCCCCTCGATAGATATTAATGGTGTCCTGTATGGTGACAGATTCGCAGTCCGAGAGCAAGGATAGACTGTTTCTCCTTGCTGCTGTCGCAGTGAGTTTGGAATTTAGGGAACAAAGGCATATAAAAAAAACAGAAGACTTATTCAAGTAGAAGAGTCTGCCATATAGAAAGAAAAAGAGACTTTTCTTTGACCTTTCAGTTGACCTTCTTACCAGTCTGCACTGATTGGTCAGCAGTCAGCGCTGCATGCTTTTCACTCGCGATGCCCTCACCAACAAGGAACATGCTGTCAAATTCTGCGATGTGCTTTCAGCATGATTTTGGCTTTGGGATAAAAAATCTGAGAACATGCCCCATGCTGCAATTTCAGCTGCGTGACAAAATCACGTGATCAGAAGCATCGTGTGGCTTAGACTTTATCTGGCTGAGGTTCTGAGGGCACCGGTGGTGTGTAAGGCTGCACAGCGGGGCGTTGACACAGGCGTAAGTTGAGGATTTCAGTATTGGGCAGAGTTGATGTTCTCCAACAACTTGTCCAGCTGTGTGAAACGTGTTCTGTGACGAAAAGCCTATCATTCCCTCTGACTGGTCAGTGTCAGCAGTGATAGAGTGTAACAGGGTGTAGTGTAGCTAGGCTGAGTTGTAAATGATAGAATTATCAGCTGTGGATGTTGAATTAAGCTGTACTGCCATTGGTTACAGAAAACGGACAGATGTATTAGTTCATACATCTTGTGAAAGGGAGCGAGAGACTTCTTCGAGCTTTCTTTTTTCCACATGCACAAATCTGTTTCCTTCACTTTGTGCCGATCAGAACTGTTCGTGTGTTTGGGCTAAGTCTAACTGTCCTTTTCTCAGTTCATTTTTCATCGACGAAAATGATATTTTGATAGATACCTGTTATTTCATCAGCTGCACTGTTGCAGATGATGTATTCATTGATCAGTACATGTGCATCTGTCAGGACAAAGTTTTATCCTATCAAGCTAACACTTTTTTGTTTTATGGACACGCTTGAAAATCCTGTGAGTCCTCTGTAATGATCAGCATTAGTCAGGCCATCTCTTGCTAAAAATAAATGTTGAACATGTCATGGCCAACCCCGCTGTGATGAGTGACCCTTGCCTTTTTCAAAGGTCGGAGTTACGCCAAACAATGTCAGCTTGATAGTTGTGCTTGCATGTTAAGTTCTGAGACAGTTGAGTGCAAACTTTGTACAATGTTACAACCAGCATGCACATGGTCATGCCCAAAATGATTCTTCTTCTTCTCCTCCAAATGTTGCTTTACGTCCACAGAGACCGTAAGGACTGTTAGGGACAGGGAGCCCATGATGGCTACCTCCACTTTCACGTATCTTTCTGAGCTCGGATACAAAATTGTTTTTGTGGCTGTGCCATACATCAAAGGGGAATAATTGATGCTTTGCTGGTGTGCAGCCAGCCACCACAAAATCTGTAATGCTGGCTTTTCTCACAAGTTATTCAAGTGAAACCATTCAAACTTTGCATGATGATAACTGTCACTGACATCCATGTCATTAATTTGTGATGACCTTCACTTACATCTGCAGTATCTTGGATGACATTAAACTGAAAGTTTGATCATATTAAATTGAAAGTGCATATTTAATGTTAAGCTGAACGTGTGTATTTTTCAGTAAATCCAGATCCAGCTGAATTCAGACTTTTTATAATGATGAGCAAGATCATATGCAAAATGTTTATAGGACATTTGGCAATGTATTTTATGGAGATGATTGATGCATATCTGGACTTGGACGCTGTCTGAATGATGGCTAGTCCGTGAACTCAGTGTGATGTTAACCTCTCATTAGCTTTACTGGTTCTGGTGACTGACACAATTTTATTTCACTGCGTAGTTTGAAAAAATGTGAGTCACATTTTGCCATTTTTAATGTTAGTCAACTGCTGTTCAGGTTTTATTGTTCTGATCAGCTTCTAACATAGGATTTGGTTACTTAGGACTTTTTTCTTCTTTTCTTTTTCTTCTTCTTTTATAATATATGTGCAGGTCATGGGGGGTGGGGGTGGGTTTTCTTCCTTTGATTTTTTTGTATTTTGCAACAATTTTCTTGCACTAAAACAAGTGTTCCACATTTATTTCCATTTCATTCAGTCCAGTAACACTTAGTTCACCTAGCTCTTTTCTCCCAGCCTCAGTTCCAGTCATTGTGTAACTTGTTTGCAGTCGTGCATGGAGCAGTGCAAGTTGATCAGCACAGCTAGTGCGGACGACCTCAGGGCCGTTTGCTCTCTGTAGCACTTTGTCATGCTTGAGTTCTGATTGAATTTGATTATTTAGCAAGAGACTTGCGTGCATCCTGTCAGCTAGCCTGGTAAGAGTGAGTTTGGCGACAATGAGTTGTTTTGGTTTCGAGTTACTATAGCAACCTTCTCTAGTGACAGGTAGCTGGAGTCTGCACTGGCACATTTTGTTTGCAACGTTTGGCTTGGTTTTGTGCTTGGTCAGGTTAATTTGTAAGTGAGGCAGAGGGGTGTTTCCTTTTGGCAAGCTGTCTAATTCATCAGCTGAAACTCGAGGAAGTTTCCATGTGAAATGGAATGCAAAAGAACCGAAAACAGAAAAAGAAGACTCCTTTCCTTTCAGAGATTTGAAAGTGTGAATTTGAGATCTAGTAGCGTATATTTTAGACCTACCGTGGGATTTTAAAACAGCTGAGTAAATGTTTGATATGCAATGCAACGTCTGTCAGAAGAGGAGAACTGAAACACCAGGCCGTCCTGACCTGGCAATACACTCTGCTTGGTAAAACACTGCACAGTGAAAAGAAGTAAACATGATCGAATTAGCCTGACCTTGCTGTAGATGTCTTGCACTCTTAGTTTCAATTTTTAGTTTGTTGTCTTCTGTTTTGTGAATCATGAGAGAGACAGATATAGTTTTATTGCATAACACTTTTATTTAACAGGCACAGTGAATCTTCATTTAAGAGACTTTGTGTTCCTGCCCCTCCTCTCCGAGAAAAAAAAACTAATGAAAATTTTCATACAGAATCTTCTCTTCATTTTGAAGTAGATGTGTATAAACTATTGCAAATGATCTGTATCAGCATTCAGATTAATTTCAATATAATGTAACAGTTAAGAGCGTATTACCTGTTACTGAAATATTTATGATGTACGCTGATGACACAGAAATCTCTGACAGTGCACCACCTAGCGATTTCACTTCTGCTCAGTCCAACATTCAGTCCTGTATAGGCGATACTTTGTCGTGGATGCAGAGCAACAAACTGAAGCTTAACACAGAAAAAAATAAGATGAAGCGTATCAGTTCGGTCGGCTGCGAGTCTGCAGATATAGGTGGAAGTTGCATTCCTTTCCAGACCACCATTACGTACCTTGGAGTGCATCTTAACCAGACACTGTCAGTGAAACAACACATCAGTAGCCTCTGCCGCACCACGTTTCTTGCACTCAGGAGAATCGCATTTATCCATCCATTCCTAACAGGTCCACAGAAAAGCTTATTGCATCTATGATCACGTCAAGATTGGACTACTGCAATGCTATTTTCACAGGTGTATCCGATGAACAAATTGCACACATACAAAAGATCCAGAACAATGCTGCACATCTCATTTTGAAAAAATCGAAGCGTGGTCATGTCACACCGCTTTTGAAAGAACTCCACTGGCTCTCAGTAAAATACCGCATTCAGTACAAGCTCGCAACGCTCACTTTCCGTCACTTCGACGGCACTCTTCCGCCATACCTGTCTTCTTCTCTCTGCACATATCAACCACCGCGCTCCCTTCGTTCTTCAACAGAAAGGCTGCTCAAAATTCCAAAAACAAACTTGAAAACCTTCGGTGAACGCTGTTTTGGTTACATTGCTCCGACTGTCTGGAATTTGCTGCCGGCTGACCTGAGAGCCTCTCCCTCTCTTCCAGCTTTCAAAACTAACCTAAAAATGCATCTCTTCCGCCAAGGCTTCTGATTGATTTGTACATGCTAACCGCTACCTGTTTCATATTCATGTGTGCGTGTGTGTGTGTGTGTGTGTGTGTGTGTGTGTGTGTGTGTGTGTGTGTCAGTTGGGGGCGGGGGTGGAATTAAAGGTAGGTAGTAATATGGTAGATATTCATATGGTAGATATTCATGTGTGCATGTGTGTGTGTGTGTGTGGTGTGTGTGTGTGTGTGTGTGTGTGTGTGTGTGTCAGTTGGGGGCGGAGGGATAGAATTAAAGGTAGGTAGTAATATGATTCTTTTTATTTATATATTGCTGCTTCTCATATGGCACATGTTCTTTTTTGGTGTGTGTATATTATTCAATTTAATTCAATTCAGTTCAATTAAATTCAAAAAAAACTTTAATCATCCCACAAGGGGCAATTTTGTTGTGGTCATGGCGGGCTTGTAAAAAAAAAAGAAGTTAAGAGAACAATACAACAAACACATACATTGTTAGTTATCATAATTATATATATTATGTTTTTGAAAAAATGTTGGAGAATGTTGTAAAGCGCAGTGAGTTCGTGTGCACCAGAGAATAGCACTATTACTATACAAAAGTTACCTGTTATTATTATCATGACAGAATAAGAACAACAGGTTTGTTTAAAAAAGTATATAATCAGTTTCTGTTTCTCTCAAAAGGTTAATGTTGGTATATATGTTTGTAGATAGTAAGCAGAGTTGTTAGATTGGTAACTTTTGTGTCTGCATAACAGTCACTGTTCATTTGTTTCTGTGTTGGACTGATTGTGTCGTAGCCTTCTTTAGTGACCGTTACTTTTCTCTTTCATTGGAGTTCTAAGTTGTGAGACGTGTGTGTTTGTCTGTGTCCGTATTTCCCTTCCCTCTATGCGTCCATGCCTTGGGTTGGTTTAGTGTGAACTGATTTCACTGGTTTGGTTTGAATTTGCATGAAAAAAGCGATTGACAGCTGGTGAAGAAGAAAAGGAGAGAAAAAGAGCAAAAAAGAACATGGAAAATGTACTGACTAGAAGAATACTGGGCGTGGACACAAAACACCTCAACCATTTTGACAAAACTTGTCTTCATCAAGAACAAAATAACTAATACCAACAAAGAAGACTGGTACTGGTAGTGTTAATTTTGTTTTGCTCCTGTTGAAGCTGATTTCTGTCAAAGTGGTTGAATTGTTTTGTGTCCGTTTCCCATATTCTTCAGGTCAGTATATTTTCCTTGTTTTTTTTTCTTTTTCTTTTTTTTCCAGCTTCAATTTGCATGGTTGTTTGAGTTTGTCAGTTTGGTTCTTAATGTACATATGCTGATCTAGGTAGCGTACTGAACTTCTGTTGCAAATTTTGTTAGACAGAATAGCATGTTCATTCCACATGTTTGGTTTGGTTCGGTTTTTCTGGAGGGGTTGTGGGTTTGCCCATGATTATGACTATGTAAGTTCAGTTTACATTCTAGTTTACTACTGCTGTCATATCTGATTTGATAAGTTGTTGTTTGTGAAATACAGCATTTGATGGAAGTGTAGGAGAAGGTAGAGGTTCATTGGCAGTTTATGTCTAGGACTGCCTCTGAGGGTTGCAGGCTACTGATCATTCGTATCTTGCACAGAACAGTGGTGTTCTTTTACACTAGATAACAGTGGTTTTCTTTTCCATTTATATATTTATGTGTTTCATTCTGATTGTTCCTAATTTTTGGATGGTATTTTCAAGTTTAATCCTTTCATCATTTTTTATTTTTTTTACAGTAACAGCTAAATGTTTTATTAAATGGAGTTAAAAACTGACAATAGCAGTGAGATTTAATTTTTGTTAAACAATTGCTGAGGTGCACAAAACTGTACATGTAAGTTATCTGTGATGGAATGGGGCCAGGTTCTTCGCTTGTGTGACCGTGTAAAGATGTGCATTTTTGCTGTGCAGCCCTCGCGCAAGGACCGACTGTCGCTGTCCCCCCCGGTCGAGCGCACGATAGTCCTCGACATACCCAGCGACCAGAGCGCGGCCAGCCCAGCGGCCGATGAGGAGAAACGCAAGAAAAAAGGCGGATTTCTGAACAAAGGCCGAAGCATCCTGAAGAAGTTCACAAGGTAGCCATCATCCATTGGCTGTCCCCAGACGAAATCCGCTGTTGGCGCTGCCAGCATGGAAGTGTTCTCGAGAAGCAGGGGAAGTCTTCCTCGTGGGAAGACTTGTCGTACTCCTGGTGTGAGGATGACTTGAAATTACCCATCATCACCGATAGCTGATTGGAAGCTGTTTTCACCCAGGCGGAAATTTGCCTCAGATGTGAAGGCATCGGGTTGCAAATCTACAGCTTGTGAACCGCATGATTTAACTGGGCTGGGCTGGGCCGACCGGGTGGCCCTGCAGTTGAAGTTCAAGTGGACTGTGCAGTGATTTGGGTGAAAGGGACAGGGCAGTTCCTGTAGCTGATTTAGTGTGAAAACAGTGACTGTTGGAAGACAGGGTGGGGAGACTGTGCATTGCAGCAGCTGGGACATGCAGTGGACAGCAGGTTGGACCGGGTGGTGCGGCTGTTGACAACGCTTCAGGTTGGACCAGGTGGTGCAGCTGTTGACAACGCTTCAGGTTGGACCAGGTGGTGCAGCTGTTGACAACGCTTCAGGTTGGACCGGGTGGTGCAGCTGTTGACAACGCTTCAGGTTGCACCAGGCAGTGCAGCTGTTGACAATGCTGTGAGTTTCAGGACCGTCTTCCATCCGCTGGCCTGTACCAGCGCTTCAAGTTGGACCCCTGACAGGTTGTGATCTGCCCTTGGGCCACTGAACAAAGAGTAATCTGCCCTTTGGACAGTGAACAGAGGAATCTGCCCTGGATCTCTGAACAAAGAATAATCTGCCTTTGGGTCCTGAACAAAGAGTAATCTGCCCTTTGGGTCAGTGAACAAGGAATAATCTGCCCTTGGGTCCCAAACAAGGAGTAATCTGCCTTGGGGTCCGGAACGAAGAATAATCTGCCCTTGGGCCTCCGAACAAGGAGTAATCTGCCCTTGGGTCTCTGAACAAGGAGTAATCTGCCCTTAGAACAAGGAAAATAACTGCCCTAATGGCAGAACTGTTTCAAGGCATCATTTTGTTGTGGTCGACCAAAAGTGAGAGTGGTGTCAGCAGGCTGGGCCTTGGTGGTACACTGTCCAGCAGTGAGGCTCCCAGGGCTGAAGGAAGAACACCAAGAGGTGCTGGTGTACCCGAGCAACTGCAGCCGCTGCCATGGGATGCTGCGTTTGATACCTTCCGTTAGATCCGCCAGTTCATGTGCCTGCAATGCCAGACTAACCCACGTAACCGTGACCAAATCTGCTGAGAAACGGAGAGCCATTCCACGTGCTTGCTGAAAGTGATCTTTTTATGTGTGCGTTTGTTTTCTTCACGTGTCATTCGAGTCGTACTTTGCCAACCATGAGCCATTGCCAAATAATGATGATAACCTGAACAGATTCGGAAATTTGCCTTCTCTACCCTGGTACAGTGCTATATTGCACATGGTCGGTGCGATTTTATCCTTTCCATATATATATATATACATGCTCCCCTATTATCAGTTAACTCTGTGCACCCTCTCTGTGTGTGTATATATCACCAACTGTAGCTGCAAGGTTTCCTCCCCCATCTTTGCGCTGCAGTCAGCAGAGGCTTGACTTTAGACATGCCAGTCTCTTGGAGCGCACAGAAGCTAAAAGAATGGAAATGGAATCAGTTCTCATTTTACGAAAAATGTCTCTCTGTGTATGTGATGTTTATTGTGACACGGCCCAACAGCCTGGAACATTTCAGTGTCTGAGAAACTGAACAGTGTGATCAAGATGTGCGCAACGTGTATTCTGGTGGCACGACAGTGTTAGAAAGATGCGTACGTACACAAGCGTGCTGTGGTGCATAAGTGTGTAATATGATACCCTCGTACGGAGAGATGCCACTTTGCTGTTGTGATGCTGTGGTGGTTGTCTCAGCATGATATTCCTGGCGTCTCCGTCTCGCTACAAAAGTTGTCTGTGATACTTTTTACCTTTCGAGTCCTGTTTAGACCAGTTGATTGGTAGTCAAAAGCCTAGAAATGACTTTAGATCAAGCTTAGAACTAGAGAGGAAGCGTGTACATAGCTGAAACTCATACACTGAATTTACTAACTGAACTGTTTTTTATATTCATTAGCTGCTTTTTGTGTGCTGTACGACTACTGGCGGCATTGGAGCTAGGTTGTGATTGGTGTTTGCCTGATTAGTTCCTCAGTGTTGATTGGGGCTAAGAGCATGTATTGCTTCTGTTGTGGTTGGGGGTTTTGTTTTGTAATTCAGCACAATATTCTACAGTTTTTGTTTTGTTTCTGTTTTTGGGGAGGCGTGGGAGGGAGGGTTGACTGCTGACTAAATAAAAATGGCAGAATGTTGAACTGATCAAAATAGATAACAAAACAAGAATACAGACACAGAAGAGGTCAGTCAACTTTTTTTAATTTTTTTATTACCAAATTTAAAAAAATTGTATTTTAGTTTTGTTGACAGCTTAAAATGTTAAACAATGTTAACTGACGTATAAATTTGAAACTTTTTAATCACCGTAACTTGTATCAATATATTTCCTGCTGTGTCTGCAAAGGCGCCTATTTAATTGTTGTCATAAAATCTGTTGTCAGCCTTCCGGACAAACTACACTGTTCACCCATATAAGAATCAGGGTCTTGGACCTGCTTGTTTTTCAATATATATATATATGTAAGTTATAACAAAGAGAAATGCAGCTTGTTTTGCATTGATGTGTCAAACATAAGATTTTTTTCATTTTTGTTAAAAGATTTTTTGGGTCCAAATGTTTTCTAGAGCTCTCATTATTTTAAGGCATAACTGTGCGAGACAAATTACAAACTGTAGGTGGGAGAGGGGCTTTGTCTTATGTAATCCCTGACTTGTGTATTCCGGTGTGTCCAGTCACCAGTGTTTCACTAAACTGTATCGCTAGCAACAACTGTGGAGGGGACTTCTGTCACGCCTGACTGTGCGAGGGGTTTGCATGGCACTGTGTGGAACTTGGGCGGCGACGGCAGTTTTGGACTGTTTGGCAGAAGAACTTTTGTGGAACTGAATGCTGTGAAGTTCACTTGAACTAATAATGTTTGGGGTTTGTCCGTGTGGGGCTCCTCGCTGTTTCATGTCGTTGGGTTTTGAAAGTTTGCAGTGGCAAAAGTGTTTTGGACAATTGGAGTGATTTTGATGTACGTTGTGATGTGGGTGGAATATGGCAAGATGTAAGCTGCGCACACACATGCACGCACGCACGCACGCACACACACACACACACACCTTCTTTCAGTGAGAGTAAAATACATGGAATGCCAAGAAAATTAAGTTACGAGTTACTTCCAAGAAAATGAAGTAAGGAGTTTGCCCCGGTCTTGTCTCTGGCCTAAATCTTGGTATTTTCTCATCTACCGGTGGAGCTGAACATCCGCTCGTCTCCACAAGGAGGTACTGCATGTACAGGTGCGTGTGTGTAGATGTTTATGTACACATCTCCCAGTGTGTAGTGTGTACACGTCTCCCTGTGAGGAGGTATGAGTGTACTGTGTGTTGCTGTTTGTGTACACCCCACCTGCAAGGAGGTACTGAGTGTACAGCGTGAGGAGGTACAGCATTTGTGTTTGTGTACACATCCCTGGGAGGAGGTACCGAGTGTATTGTGTGTAGATGTTTGTGTACACATCCCTATGAGGAGGTACCGAGTGTATTGTGTGTAGATGTTTGTGTACACATCCCTATGAGGAGGTACCGAGTGCATTGTGTGTAGATGTTTGTGTACACATCCCTGTGAGGAGGTACCAAGCGTACAACATAGATGTTTGTGTACACATCCCTGTGAAGAGGTACCAAGTGCATTGTGTGTAGATGTTTGTGTACACATCCCTGTGAGGAGGTACCGAGTGTATTGTGTGTAGATGTTTGTGTACACATCTCTGTGAGGAGGTACCGAGTGATTGTGTGTAGATGTTTGTGTACACATCTCTGTGAGGAGGTACCAAGTGTATTGTGTGTAGATGTTTGTGTACACATCCCTGTGAGGAGGTACCAAGTGTATTGTGTGTAGATGTTTGTGTACACATCCCTGTGAGGAGGTACCAAGTGTATTGTGTGTAGATGTTTGTGTACACATCTCTGTGAGGAGGTACCGAGTGTATTGTGTGTAGATGTTTGTGTACACATCTCTGTGAGGAGGTACCGAGTGTATTGTGTGTAGATGTTTGTGTACACATCCCTGTGAGGAGGTACCGTGCATTGTGTGTAGATGTTTGTGTACACATCCCTGTGAGGAGGTACCAAGCGTACAACATAGATGTTTGTGTACACATCCCTGTGAAGAGGTACCAAGTGTATTGTGTGTAGATGTTTGTGTACATATCCTTGTGAGGAGGTACAGAGTGTACTGCAAATTTGTTTGTGTAAGCATCCCTGTGAGGAGATACTGAATGTACAGCATACATGTTTGTGTACACATCCCAGAGAGGAGGTACTGAGTGTACTGTGTGTAGATGTTTGTGTACATAACCACTAACCTGGTGTGTAGTGTAGAAGATGATCAGTCAATCTGTGTTGGTCAGTTTCTTGCTTACTTAAACTCAACCTCTGCGTACCTTCTTTGTGATGTTGTTTGCGAACCTATCGCGTGTCTTGTGTGGTTTACCAGTCCACAGTCTTTCACTGCCTCTCCTGTTGAGTATTCACGTTTTCTCAGTGTGTGAGACTGAGACTAGTGAGAAAGGAGAAAGGAGATGGAATCGGTGATCAGATTTTCTAACAGCACAATCCTGTTACTAACAGAATGGCATTCTACCCCAGCTTGGTTGTGAGAAGTATTTATTGGTTAGCACTGAGAAAGTTTTCATTATTTCATGACAATAACAGCATTTTTAAAAAAACGTCGTGTTCGGGGACCATTTTTTTGCAGCTATATTGAAGTGATAAAGCGTGGGACCACTGTACCATATGGGAGGGGTGGTGGGGGGGGATGCTGTATTTCTGGGTACGTAGGTAAATGCATGGACCAAGGCTGGCAGCAAAGACCAACTTCAAAACAACGGGTCTGCTTCTGCCCCCTTTCCCTAATCAAAGCAAAATTTCAGTTGAATGGAGAGAGTGAATCTTGTTTTTATCTGGTTTGTTTTTCCTTCAGTGGTCCGGCAGGTCTGTCGCGAACCAAGAGAATTTCCTCTCTTAGTTCTGAATTGCAATACTTTATTTGTGTTGTCTTGACAGATATTAATGTATCTCATTAAGCATGATTTGACTTCATAGTTTCCATGGTTTTGCTTTGGTTTGGGTTGTTTTTCATTCGTTTCTTCTTTTTTTTTTTTAATGTGCAGCAAGATTTGAGAATTCGTGGTTTGAATTATGAAACGTTCAATTATTTCAAGACTTAAATCTTGAATCAAACTTGAATCAAAAATGACAGTTGAGTTGAAGAAGATGGCAAATGCTTATGGTACAGGTGTACCATATGCTTGCAAAGTTTTGTAAAGTATTCAAAGATAAAGGGACTCCTGTATGTATATATAATACATATTGAGCTTCATGTTGTGCGACTTCCTGTTTGTATGCTAACAGTAAGGCTACTTTAGCCCAGTCCCTATTGTGTACTGAGGAAACCCTTGTCCCCCACAGTTACCAGTAAGACCAGGTTAGTCCAGTAAGACCGGGTTAGTCCAGTCCTTATTGTGCACTGTGGAAATTACCCTTGTGCCCACGGTTACAAGTAAGACCAGGTTAGTCCAGTAAGACCAGGTTAGTCCAGTAAGACCAGGTTAGTCCAGTCCTTATTGTGCACTGTGGAAATTACCCTTGTCCTCACTGTGGAAATTACCCTTGTGTCCACAGTTACCAGTAAGACCAGGTTAGTCCAGTCCTTATTGTATACTGTGGAAATTACCCTTGTGTCCACAGTTACCAGTAAGACCAGGTTAGTCCAGTCCTTATTGTGCACTGTGGAAATTACCCTTGTCCCCACAGGTTTAAGTAGACTAATTCACAATGAAGCCTGTCTGTAATGCGCAGGGGTGAGCTGGTGTACACCTGCATATTTCTGTTGTCGCTTTTCCGACCCTTTTACCACCACCTGTCCACGGGCAAAACATGGCAGGACTGTTGTGTGGCTGTGCCTGGCTGTCTGCCACATGTATGTCTGTACTTGGCTCTCAGCTGTGTGGCTGTACTCTGCTGTGTGGCTGTACTCAGCTGTCTCCTGTACTTGGCTGTCTGTTGTGTGGCTGTACTTGGCTGTATGGCTGTACTCGGCTGTCTCCTGTACTTGGCTGTCTGTTGTATGGCTGTACTCTGCTGTGTGGCTGTACTTCGGCTGTCTCCTGTACTTGGCTGTCTGTTGTATGGCTGTACTTGGCTGTATGGCTGTACTCGGCTGTCTCCTGTACTTGGCTGTACCCAGCTGTTTACTGTACTTGGCTGTCTGTCGTATGGCTTTACCCAGCTGTTTTCTGTACTTGGCTCTCTGTCAGATGGCTGTACTCTGCTGTGTGGCTGTACTCTTCTGTGTGGCTGTATTCGGCTGTCTACTGTACTTGGCTGTATCCAGCTGTCTACTGTACTTGGCTGTCTGTCGTGTGGCTGTACTCAGCTGTGTGGCTGTACTCAGCTGTCTCCTGTACTTGGCTGCACCCTTCTGTTTACTGTACTTGGCTGTCTGTTGTATGGCTGTACTCAGCTGTGTGGCTGTACTCAGCTGTCTCCTGTACTTGGCTGTCTGTTGTATGGTTGTACTCGGCTGTATGGCCGTGCTGTGCTCTGTGGCTGTACTCGGCTGTCTGTTGTATGGCTGTACTCTTCTGTGTGGCTGTACTCAGCTGTCTACTGTACTTGGCTGTCTGTTTTATGGCTGTACTCAGCTGTATGGCTGTCTTCTTGGCTGTTGTATGGCTGTACTCAGCTGTGTGGCTGTACTTGGCTGTCTTCTTGGCTCTCTGTTGTATGGCTGTACTCAGCTGTGTGGCTGTACTCAGCTGTCTCCTGTGTGGCTGGTTACTCAGTGGGTTCCACATGGCTGTACTGTACTCAGCTGTCTGCCACATGGCTGTACTGTCTGCCACCTGGCTGTACTGTCTGCCACCTGGCTGTACTGTTTGTCTGCCATCTGGCTGTACTGTTTGTCTGCCATCTGGCTGTACTGTCTGCCATCTGGCTGTACTGTCTGCCATCTGGCTGTACTGTCTGCCACCATACCTGGCTGTACTCGGCTATCTGCCACATGCCTGTACTGTCTGCCATGTGGCTCTATCATCTGCTACCTGACTGTACTGTCTGCCATCTGGCTGTACTGTCTGCCACCATACCTGGCTGTACTCGGCTGTCTGCCACATGCCTGTACTGTCTGCCATGTGGCTCTATCATCTGCTACCTGACTGTACTGTCTGCCATCTGGCTGTACTGTCTGCCACCATACCTGGCTGTACTCGGCTATCTGCCACATGCCTGTACTGTCTGCCATGTGGCTCTATCATCTGCTACCTGGCTGTACTGTCTGCCACATAACCGTATTGTGTCATATGGCTGTTCTGTCTGCCACATGGGTGTACTGTCTGCCATGACTGTACTGTCTGCCACTTGGGTGTACTGTCTGCCACATAGCCATATTGTGTCATATGGCTATACTGTCTGCCACATAGCCATATTGTGTCATATGGCTGTACTGTCTGCCACATGGGTGTACTGTCTGCCATGACTGTACTGTCTGCCACTTGGGTGTACTGTCTGCCACATAGCCATATTGTGTCATATGGCTGTACTGTCTGCCACATGGGTGTACTGTCTGCCATGACTGTACTGTCTGCCACTTGGGTGTACTGTCTGCCACATAACCATATTGTGTCATATGGCTGTACTGTCTGCCACATGGGTGTACTGTCTGCCATGACTGTACTGTCTGCCACTTGGGTGTACTGTCTGCCACGACTGTACTGTCTGCCACTTGGGTGTACTGTCTGCCACATGAGTGTAATATCTGCTGTGTGAATGTACTGTCTGCTCCATAGCTGTACTCAGCTATTTTGGGGTACACCTTAGTAGTTTGGTTTGATAAAGATTGTCAGGCATGTACTTTTTAAAGTTTCAATGATGTAGTCATGCGCTTTTAACAAAGACAGTTAGTGTGTATTTATTTCTGATCATTGCCAGACTCTGGCCCTCTTTCCAATAGCAGATCTGCAGAAGATTTTGTAGCAGCTGAAATCACTGTCAGAAATAAATACACACTAACTGTCTTTAACTAGCTGAAATCACTGGCAACAGTTATGAACACAAGTCTTGTGTAAACCTATTTTTGTGCAACAAGTGGGGGGGGGGGGGGGGGGGCGGGGATTTCGCAGCAGTTCAACAGACACAGGAAGGAAGTACATCCTTACTGATCTAAGTAGTTTGAAAGACACATAACGGCTAACACATGTATTTTTAGTTGATTGTTGCAAGTGCCACGGAGTAAACAATGCTAATTATCTCCCTTGTGTGTTGATTCTGCATGAGCGCTCTGGGCCTTGTTTTGTTCAGGGTTGCCTCAGAGTAAGTTTATTGTGTACCAATCAAACATCATTCAGATGGGGTAGGGATTGGGGGGGTGGGGGGGGCCGACACTTTGAGTAATTCAATCCAGGTGTTGACTGTTAAACCAGCATAGCTTATGTGAAGTACAGTTGGTTCCCAGATAAGCAAATGTGTTTTGTTTAATAAAAACTATGTGAAGTGCAGTTGGTTCCCAGATAAGCAAATGTGTTTTGTTTAGTAAAAATTGTCTGTGTATGCTCAAGTTTGTCATGGTGAATGGTTGAATCATCTGGACAAAGTGAGCTAGACAGTGTAATTATGGGACAGACAGTGGAGCTAGACAGTGTAATTATGGGACAGACGGTGGAGCTATACAGCGTAATTATGGGACAGATGGTGGAGCTAGACAGTTTAATTATGGGACAGATGGTGGAGCTAGACAGCATAATTATGGGACAGACAGTGGAGCTAGACAGTGTAATTATGGGACTGACAGTAGAGCTAGACAGCATAATTATGGGAAAGACTGTGGAGCTAAACAGTGTAATTATGGGACAGACAGTGGAGCTAGACAGCGTAATTATGGGACAGACAGTGGAGCTAGACAGCGTAATTATGGGACAGACAGTGGAGCTAGACAGCATAATTATGAGACAGACAGTGCTTGTTACTTCTGTAGCCTTACGCTGGCTGGACCACACAGATTGGGGTCCTCACAGACAAAATGTCCGTAGTTTTGCAGCCAAGATGCGGTGATGCAAGGAGCCAGGAAGCATTTGGATGGGGTATTTGTTGAGGATGAAACGAGTGTTTGCCATGTGCCTGTGGTTGTGCCAGTCCCCTCCGCTCATAAGAATGTTCTTACTTGTTGCTCTGCTGTACTGTTTACAGGACTATGATATAAAGTATTTTCTCAATATACTGGGAAAACATGCAGATGAATGACAATAAACCAAATGAAAAGATGTGATGGACTCATGAATTGTGTGTATGCTGATTGGTTGACTGTGTGTTTGTTGGAGAAAGGGTGTTGACTGTATGTTTGTTGGACAAAAGGATGTTGACTGTATGTTTGTTGGTGAAAGGGTGTTGACTGTATGTTTGTTGGTGAAAGGGTGTTAACTGTTTGTTGATGAAAGGGTGTTGACTGTGTGTTGGTGAAAGGGGTGTTGACTGTCTGTTGGTGAAAGGGTGTTGACTGTATGTTTGTTGGTGAAAGGGTGTTGACTGTATGTTAGTGAAAGGGGTGTTGACTGTATGTTTGTTGATGAAAGGGTGTTGACTGTGTGTTGGTGAAATGGTGTTGACTGTTGGTGAAAGGGTGTTGACTGTATGTGTGTTGGTGAAAGGGTGTTGACTGTATGTTGGTGAAAGGGTGTTGACTGTGTGTTGGTGAAAGGGTTTTGACTGTATATTTGTTGGTGAAAGGGTGTTGACTGTATGTTGGTGAAAGGGGTGTTGACTGTTGGTGAAAGGGTGTTGATTGTATGTTTGTTGGTGAAAGGGTGTTGATTGTATGTTTGTTGGTGAAAGGGTGTTGACTGTGTGTTGGTGAAATGGTGTTGACTGTTGGTGAAAGGGTGTTGACTGTATGTGTGTTGGTGAAAGGGTGTTGACTGTATGTTTGTTGGTGAAAGGGTGTTGACTGTATGTGTGTTGGTGAAATGGTGTTGACTGTATGTTGTTTGGTTGATTGTGTGTTTGTTGGTGAAAGGGTGCTATGCTTGTTGATGAAAGGGTATTGTCTGTATGTTGATTGGCTGACTGTATGTTGGTTGGTGACAGGGTGTTGACTGTCTTGGTAAAAGGGTATTTTTCTGTATGTTGATTGGTCAACTGGGTGTTTGTTGGTGATAGGGTGTTGACTGTATGTTTGTTGGTGAAAGTGTATTGTCTGTATGCTTACTGATTGACTTTCTGTTTGTTGGTGAAAGAATATTGTCTGCATGTTCATAATTTAATTGTATGGTTGTTGGTGAAAGGGGTTATATCCTTACATTGACTATATGGTTGTTGGTGAAAGGGTGTTGAGTGTTTGTTTGTTGGTGAAAGGGTATTGTCTGTATGTTGACTGTGTGTTTGTTGGTGAAAGCACAATTTTTGTCTGTATGGTGTATGTTCATAATTTGATTGCATGGTTGTTGGAGAAGGGTTATGTCTGTACATTGACTGGCTGAATGTATGTTTGTTGGTAAAACTGAAAGGGTATTTATTGTCTGTACTTTGATTAGTTGACTGTATGTATGTTGTCTGTATGTTCATTTGTTGACTGTATGTGTTTCGACGGGGCAGCTTTTGTCTGCTTTAGTCAGCTGAGTCTTTTGACCGAACCTGGTCATGTACGTGCACGCAGTCATGCGTATGCTACACTGGACCTGGTCATGTATGTGCACGCAGTCGTGCGTAGTTTACACTGGACCTGGTCATGTACGTGCACGCAGTCGTGCGTAGGCTACACCGAACCTGGTCATGTACGTGCACGCAGTCGTGCGTAGGCTACACCGAACCTGGTCATGTACGTGCACGCAGTCGTGCGTAGGCTACACCGAACCTGGTCATGTACGTGCACGCAGTCGTGCGTAGGCTACACCAAACCTGGTCATGTACGTGCACGCAATTGTGCGTAGGCTACACCGAACCTGGTCATGTACGTGCACGCAATTGTGCGTATGCTACACCGAACCTGGTCATGTACGTGCACGCAATCATGCATATGCTACACTGAACCAAAATATTCAAGTGTTTAAACTAAACATCAGTTATCTCTTTAACCCCTGAATGCATCTTTGATCAGCAGCAACTAATTCTGGTCAGGACCTGCCATGTCTTTCCCCATTTAAAGAAAAGATATGTTTACCGACCCACTGTCATAAGAAGGAATACAGAAAAGGAAAATCTTCATTTATTACAAATACGTTTTATTATCTCAGTCAGTATACTGTCATGGTACACATAAACACAAACAGATTGGACATGCTTCAATAAGCAACACAATTTTTTGTTGTTGTTGCTCAAATGGCTTGTAATTAGCAAAGGGGGAGAACAAAACTGGGCATGAAGATAAAACTTCGCTGCCTCTAAACATTTATTTTCAACATGTGAAACCAGGAAGGATATCACAGACAAAGCCATATATATACACAATGTCAACCAAAAACAAATGAGAAATGTTTTGAGAGTAACCCCCCCCCCCCCCCCCCCCACTTCCCCTCCAGTTCAGATTGACAGTGAAAGCTATTTTGGGGAACAGGTAAAAGGGGTATTGTGTGAAAAATCTCGATAGTCTCTACAGCTGACTGAGGTAAAGGGCTTTGGGCACAAAAAGTGCATGAGAGCCTAAATACAGCACTACTGTAAGGGGGCAGGCAGCAATATGCTACTGCTACTCACACACACACACACACGCACATGCATGCACACTCGCACATGCACAAACACACAGGGACGCACTCGCACATACACATGCAGACACACACACACACGCATGTGATGTGCACACTCGCACTAACACATGCAAACACAAATTCATCCTGTTCTAAGAGTTAAAAAAAATGCGTTGGTTATTGTATTTATAGTGAAATAAAAAGATGTTTCATGAATGGTGTCAATTCAATTACCTATCGGCTAGTTTTAGGAGAAAGGTGGCGAGATATGTGTGCAGATACACATGCATGCACATGCAGACATACACAAACTCATCCTGTTCTAAGAGTAAAAAATTGGTATTATATTCATTGTGAAACAAACATGTTTAGTGGACGGCGTCGGTTCAGTTACCTATCAGATTGTTTCAGGAGAAAGGCGGCGAGATACACCTGGTACTCCCTCAGTGCTTGCTGCTGCACAGGCAAAGTCATAACAAAACACTTTGCTGGCTGTGGCACGTATTAAAGGGTTAATGCCTAAAAGAGAAATCTTAAAATGGAAACAAAACACACAATGACAGCAAATGCTTGGACAACATTTCTACCCTTTGCATGCAAGTTGAGAACCAGAAATAACAGAACATGCTGAAAAAGTAAACATGTGCAACTCCAGATCAAAAGAGAAATATTAAAACGAAAACAAAACACACAATGAGAGGAAATGATAGTTAGTACTACATTTTTACCTTTTTCATGCAAGTCAAGAACCAGAAACAACAGAACATGCTGAACAAGTAAAAAATGCACAACTGATCAAATTCAAACAAGGGAATCGAAAACAAGAAGGAACAGTCTGTAGACCATCAGATCATCCAAATGTAAAGGCCCTGATCCACTATCCTGATTTGACATATGCCACATACTTCTGCGATGAGTTGCCATGGGAACAGACAGAATCTAACATCACCATTATCAAGCATTTCTGATGTCATGTAGGATCCCAGCTTGCTCTGTTGTCATCCGACAAAAGCCAACAGCCATTGAAAATCCTGTATCGCATATGTTGTAGGTGTTGTGGGCAAGTTGGGACTAATGCTAGACTGTAATGTCTTTGGTCTGGTAAGCCGTGACTGTGCTTTGAACACAGTAATAAAAATATATATTGCATATTTGTCTTCAAACCTCAGAGACCTCTCACAAATGGTGATTTAATTTGTTTTGTTCTTTCATGCTGGCTCTGACAAGAATATAATAATGCAACTAACACTACAGTTTCTTCATCGCTAGTGTCTGCCGTTCAACGGTGGCCATCGCACACTGTCGCATTTCAATCGGTCCGCATATATCATCACTGAATTGTGTCAAATAAAGACACATGTATCAAATGAGTCATACTGTTAACAGCATTCATAATCATATGCACTATCACAGTAACTAGTTTTCCATTTCTGTGGAACACTGCGAGAATGTGTGGCAGTGAAGGGCGACACAACATGGGTGGCCAACAGATCCTACATCCTGCCTTTTCATATGCTGTTGGAGGAGAGTGAATCAGGGCCTCATGCCGACACCTTTTTATTACCTCAGACGAGGTGTGAGGTTGTTGTGTACTCAGTAGAACTCGGGAACCATGATGGAAAACCCGTAAGGGTTGCACAGCGACCGCATGCGAGATTCGGGCATCACCCAGTCGCTGCATGGGCAAAGCAATCAGTTTGGCTGGGGGTGTAACGTACTTATAAGACAAAGAACAATGCACTGAAACAGCTTGGGTGGGGGTGTAACGTACTTATAAGACAAAGAACAATGCACTGAAACAGCCTGGCTGGGTATGTGTAACATGCTTATAAGACAAGGGGCAATGCACTGACACAGCCTGGATGGGGTGTGTAGCAAAACAAGAATTAGTACTTATAAATATATTTTAACAAAAAACCAAAACAACAACAACAAAAACGCAAGAAGAACAAAGGCTCAGATGATGCTCAAAATGAGAAAAAGCATGTCAGTTAATTACCTCCCTGAAATACACTCTACTGTCACACCCAAACTATCATGCATGAGCTGTTCATTGTATGTAAAAACCACACAACAGTTAACGTTGAGATTTTTTTTTTTTTTAAAGACAAATGCAGTTTATGTTTCTAATGCCTATGACCTTGAAACAAGGTCAAGGTGGAGACCCCTAGCAAGGTGATAATCATGCAAGCTTGAAAGACTTCACTTAAACTGTGTCTGAGAAAAGGCCAATTAACATTCAAATCAGTTCTGATCAAAACTGGAAACCCATGAATTAACTCCCCTGAATACAGGCAGGCAAATAATTATGACGGTATATTCATGATCCCTGTAGTCAATGCAGTTAACCACCACACAAAACGTTCAGTTAAAAACTGCTTGACGCAGCTGTGACCTTGAAACATGCTCAATTCAAGGTCACTGGAAATGGTATAAACATGCAAAGCCTTATGTGTCGTATACTATCATACAAAGTCTAACATTCATCACATTTGCAGTTTCTGAGACAACAGCATGATTACGGTGTTTTCCCTCCCAATCAGACAGGCCAAAGACTTTGCACTGACCACGACACACTCACAATGTTTATGTCAGCCAAAATCTAGACAGAAACAGGACAGGCTGACAACAGTCTTCTTTGGAGAAGAGAGGCACAGCTCCAGATCTAATTACTGCCTTCACAATGCAATGATAGCAAAAGCAACAGCAACGGAACAAACAAACAAAACTGGCATTGGTTAACATGAAACATTTGGAATTCAAATAAACAGTCTATCTAAACATCTCTAATTAAAAAAGATTGTGTTCACTAATATAAATGTATCCACTGCACAACATCTTTTGTTCAAAATGCATTCTGACAAATGCTGACAAATTCTTTGGCTATATTAGGGATTCTACTGTCTAATGCCTACCATGAAAATGCCATCCGCCATTCTTTCAGTGGCAGTCAGTGACACATTCTCTAAGAAGGGAATGATATCATGTGTTGCTCTAGAGGTTACAAGTATCACCATGCAAAGTTTTAAAGATTTTACCTGCATAGTATCTGAGCAAAGCCAGCATTAAAGTTTTTCTGGAGACAGATGGACAGCCAGCCAAGTTAGCCCAGTGCACTAGACTCACTTTTTTGTGTGAGTGGGTTTTTTCTTCTCTTTTTTTTCCATGTAGGTAAACAGTTCCAGTCATTTTTCCAATGAACTGAGTACTATACAGATCCTGAACCAATTCTTTCAAAGCGGGGTGATGTTTTCCTGCCCAATTGACAGCATAATTTGTTTTGTTTTTGCACTATCTTGAAAAGTTGTCCTAAGGGGACACTGTGTGGCTGACAGGATGATAAAATCCAATTACTAATTAAAATGTATGCTCCATGCAATTGCATGCATAAATTTTGAGGCATATTGTCATGCAAGCAATGTACTTCAAGGCGCAATCAAATCTATTTCCTTTTTTTCAAGCTGTGCATTCTTAAAGAAACAACCTGTTTAGGATCAGATCATCCAAATGCACAAATTCATTCCAATATATCATTCTATATACAGTGTGCAACTCCGTGTCGATGATCTGATCATTCAGGTGTACACATAATCATCAGATCATCCAAGAGCACAAGTCCATGCAGACATCACATCACAGATCATCCATGCTGGCGAGCGGACAACTCCATGCAGATGATCAGATCATCCAAAAGTATGACTCCATGCGGATGTTGGCAGCCTCCTACTCGTCCTCTCCCGATGCCCCCAAGGCTTCGTCCTCCATGTTCTGCCGCATTTTGCGCGTGTGTTCGATGAGCGAGAGACAGACGAAGACCCAGTTGTAGAGGTGCTGTGCTGGCAGGGACCCGTACTTGGCCACTTCGCCGTGAGGCACATCTGTCAGAACGTCAGAACGATGGCGCTCACATTAACCGCAACGAGTACAGTATCACTTTGACATTTTACAGCATCGACCTCCCCCCTTCCTCTCCCCTCCCCCGCCCCCCTCTCATCTTCAACACTTCAAAGTGTTGTCAATATCAGGAGTGGGAATTGTGCCATCGTCACTCCCTCACCTCCCACCCCTCCCCCCCTCCCCCCCCAACTCCTCCCTCCACAAGACTGAGCACCCCATGCCCTCCCCCCCCCCCCACCCCCAACCCACAACCCACACACCATGCCCCCCCCACACACACACAACATACAACACACAACACACACATGTACACACTACACACACACACACACGACACACACATGCACACACACACACACACACACATGTACACATGCACACATGCACACACACACACACCACACACACATGCACACACACACGCACATGATCACGCACACACACACAGCCACACACACACACATCCACACACAGAACACACACACACACACACACACACACACACATCACACACACCACACACACCACACACACACACACACACACACACACCACACACCCACACACACACACACCTTTTTCACACACACACACTGTAATTATTAATATATATATATATATATATATATATATATATATATATATTATATACACAAGTGTACATAGTTATATCTGAAAGAATATGAGAGAGACAGAGAGAGAACTTGAACTCGAACTCAAAAACTTTAGAGAGTTCCATGCAGTAAACAGCCAGAGGAAAAGAACATGCTTCCCTTGAAAGAGACACAGAAAACATTCTGACACTGTGACACTGAGACGGCCAGCCGTCAGTGCCTATAGTGGGGCTGCACAAACAGGCACGGAGAATGTGCAAACGAACAAGCAGGATGAAAGAAAGGAAGAAGCGTGCACAGAGCAACCTCCCATAACAGACCATGCATCCCTCTGTTAAGACCTTTTTGTTGTTGTTGTTGTTGTTGAAAACCTGTCCTTTCATATATCCAAAATCAACAAACATAGCACTTGAAAGACAGGCAATGTCCACTTTTAGCCCTGTCAGTTCGCTATCTTCAAATGGTTTGAGGATGCGTGTGTGAGTGTGTATACACTGGCATAGCAGGGAATGAACTGCTATGTGGATATGCCAACGTAGTGCATACTTAAAGTTCATTCCATACACGAGCACACACACACACATATACCATTTGAGGACCGTGAAACGACGGGGCTAAAAGTGGACATTGCCGAAAGACGTGACACAAACACAACAAAGACCTGAGTCACGATGGTAATATTCACCTGGCGTGCAAGTAAATACAAGGTGCATAAACTCCACCAAATGTGGATCCTCATATATGATATATATTCATCTATATAAACCCTGGACCAAGAAAACTCCACCAAAGGTGGATCCTTATATATAATATATATCCATCTATGTAAACCCCTGACCAAGAATCAACCATCCTACAAGACACACACACACACACACACACACACACACACACACACACACACAGCATGCATGCATGCATACACATTCCCACACACACACACACACACACACACAACACACACACACACACACACACATGCATGAACACACCATAACACACACACACACACACACACACACACACACACAACACACACACCACACACACACACACACACACACTCACACACACACACACACACAACACACACACACACACACACACACACACACACACATCACACACACACACACACACACACACACACACACACACACACACACACACATTTATCATACATGACAGAAGTTCACTCACTACTTCTAGAACAGGAGACCCCCTCCCATATGTAATGTTATGATGCAATGGTTTTGTAGGTAACAAACATACACACTATAAATGCCAGTAATACAGACCGTTACTGCTATCAGCTCCTTTTATATTGATACACAAGATTACACAAGAGATAGACAACACTGAGCACACATCTAGACTAGAGGCTGGCTGCGCACGGACTGCTGATGCAGAAGTCCAGAGGGATGGGGATGAACAGGGCCAGGCCCTAAGCGTATAACCAAAGTTTACAGTCGTGCTACAGCATGCGTCCAGCTATGTGTGTGGAAGACAATGAATAGAAAAGTTCTGTAACAGGACTACACAGACAAGGAACAGCATACTTCCACCTATGTGTGTAGAAGACAATGAATAGAAAATATCCATAACATTAACAGGACTACACAGACAAGGAATGCATTCCGTGTTTCTCACTTACTCTCAATATCTGGAGGTTGGCGGTTGGCAAGAGAGAAAAAAATACATCAATAAGCGAAGATGAGAACAGCACTGATACTTGAACAAAGCAATGCAAACTGTGGACAAGGACACTACTCCTTTAAGCGTTTTACACTGTAACCTGCAAACTCTGTATGTCTACAAGGACGCTACTCCTTGAAGGGTTTTACACTGTAACCTGCAAACTCTGTATGTCTACAAGGACGCTACTCCACTGATACTTGAACAAAGCAATGCAAACTGTGGACAAGGACACTACTCCTTTAAGCGTTTTACACTGTAACCTGCAAACTCTGTATGTCTACAAGGACGCTACTCCTTGAAGGGTTTTACACTGTAACCTGCAAACTCTGTATGTCTACAAGGACGCTACTCCACTGATACTTGAACAAAGCAATGCAAACTGTGGACAAGGACACTACTCCTTTAAGCGTTTTACGCTGTAACCTGCAAACTCTGTATGTCTACAAGGACGCTACCCCTTGAAGGGTTTTACGCTGTAACCTGCAAACTCTGTATGTCTACAAGGACGCTACCCCTTGAAGGGTTTTACGCTGTAACCTGCAAACTCTGTATGCCTACAAGGACGCTACCCCTTGAAGGGTTTTACACTGTAACCTGCAAACTCTGTATGCCTACAAGGACATTACTCCTTTAAGCGTTTTACACTGTAGCCTGCAAACTCTGTATGCCTACAAGGACGCTACTCCTTGAAGGGTTTTACACTGTAGCCTGCAAACTCTATGTCTACAAGGACGCTACTCCTTGAAGTGTTTTAGGCTGTAACATGCAAACTCTGTATGTCTACAAGGACACTACTCCTTGAAGGGTTTTACATTGTAACTTGCAAACTCTGTATGTCTACAAGGACGCTACTCCTTGAAGGGTTTTACACTGTAACATGCGAACTCTGTATGTCTACAAGGACACTACTCCTTGAAGGGTTTTACACTGTCACATGCAAACTCTGTATGTCTACAAGGACACTACTCCTTGAAGCATTTTACACTGTAACATGCAAACTCTGTATGTCTACAAGGACACTACTCCTTGAAGCATTTTACACTGTAACATGCAAACTCTGTATGTCTACAAGGACAATACTCCTTGAAGCGTTTTACACTGTAACCTGCAAACTCTCCCCTGTTGTATGGTCTACAAGCATGCTACTCCTCATAGCGTTTTACACTGTAACCTGCAAACTCCCCCCTGTTGTATGGTCTACAAGCATGCTACTCCTCATAGCGTTTTACACTGTAACATGCAAACTCTCCCCTGTTGTATGGTCTACAAGCATGCTACTCCTCATAGCGTTTTACACTGTAACATGCAAGTTCTCCCTTGTTGTAGGATTAACTACCACTGAACTGCTCCATGAACAGCATCACAAGAGCTGTAATTTGGAGCCTCACATTTTGTTGTTTTTATTGTTGTTGTTGTTGTTGCTGTTGTTGCTGTTGTCCCGGTGTCTTATGGTCCATTCTATGAGTAGGAGTGCATGTTCATGAACAGAAAAGGACAAAAGAGGGGAGACAGTGCATGGGTGGCACCTTCCAAAATTGTCTCCCCACTTCTGATAACCATAGCGCTGCTGTGTGCTTACAATGAACGTAAATTACAAGCAAAGCACAGGCTGCTCAAGAGTGAATGTGACACAATGGCACTGGCAGAACAGATAACTTCTCACCTTTCAAGTACTCCTCAATAATGGAGGGAGCGATAAGTTCATCAGAAGCTGTGGGGTCGTACGCCTGAATTTTCTGACTGAGGTCACTGTTGATGTACTGCACAACAATACACCCGTCGGTCAACCAATGCACCAACACCCATCAGTCAACCAATGCACTAACGCCCATCAGTCAACCAATATGCACCAACACCCATCAGTCAACCAATATGCACCAACACCCATCAGTCAACCAATGCACCAACGCCCATCAGTCAACCAATATGCACCAACACCCATCAGTCAACCAATGCACCAACACCCATCAGTCAACCAATATGCACCAACACCCATCAGTCAACCAATGCACCAACACCCATCAGTCAACCATTTCAATTCAACCTTATTATTTCTGAACATGAATGTCTGCATGGTGAGATCTGCAGCACATAACAAGAGAACAAGAGAAGAGAGGGACACAGACATCTCTCAGTCTGAAGTCATTAATAATAGCAGTGGGTACTTAGAGCGCCTAACCACGCAGGCTCTAAGCACTTACACATTCTTTACATGTACATGTTTTCAAGATTCAATGCACAGACACACACACACACACACACACACACACACACACACACACACACACACACTCACACACACACACACACACACACACTACACGCATGCACGCACACACACACACACACACACACACACACACACACACACACACACACACACACACACACACACACACACACACACACACACACACACACACAGAGTCACACATCATTCAAATCATCACACTGCCAGAATCAAGATCAATCTTCAACATACTGGGACAAAACCATATAACACCAACAACAAAAAGCACAACTTGTAAAAGAGACAGCAGGAAGGAATGCAAATGGGAAGAAATCCGTGATTCTTACCGACTTGACCTTGGTCCAGTCATCGAACTCGCCCTCATCAGCGAGGTCGGTGTAGAAGATGGCCAGGGTGGCCCGGAGGATGTGCAGCACAATCTGCGGCGGACTGTTGTAGGCCTTCAGCTCCGCATAGGCCTTGGCATCCAACTTAGACACGTTCTCTCTCAGCTCCATCAGCATCAGGCGGTCAAACATGATCTCCATGCGAGTCTCATCGTCCTTCTCAGCATCTGCATCCAAACATCAGTGTGATTATATATATATATATGTACGCACAAGAGACCAGTGTAAAAATCGCTGTAACTAAAAACCAAGTAAATGTATACCCAAGAGACCAGTGTAAAAATCGCTGTAACTAAAAACCAAGTAAATGTATACCCAAGAGACCAGTGTAAAAATTGCTGTAACTAAAAACCAAGTAAATGTATACCCAAGAGACCAGTGTAAAAATCGCTGTAATCCAAGAGACCAGTGTAAAAATTGCTGTAACTAAAAACCAAGTAAATGTATACCCAAGAGACCAGTGTAAAAATCGCTGTAATCCAAGAGACCAGTGTAAAAATCGCTATAACTAAAAACCAAGTAAATGTATACCCAAGAGACCACTGTAAAAATCACTGCAACTAGAAAACCACTAAAAACCAAGTAAATGTATACCCAAGAGACCAGTGTAAAAATCACTGCAACTAGAAAACCACTAAAAGTCAAGTAAATGTATACCCAAGAGACCAGTGTAAAAATCGCTGTAACTAAAAACCAAGTAAATGTATACCCAAGAGACCACTGTAAAAATCATTGCAACTAGAAAACCACTAAAAACCAAGCAAACGTGTACTCGAGAGACCACTGTAAAAGTCGCTGCAACTGGAAAACGAAGTAAAAGTGGTCTAAAAGGTCCTCAGCAACCCGCTGCAGGAGAATGCAAGTGAGTCACAACCTGCTGTCAGCTCAGTCAGCGCTCTGAATAAGACCTCCACTGCCCCGTAGGAAGCAATGATTTACACAAGTCCAGTATCACGATTGTCATTGTTACACAGCACTTGGGGCCACAGAGCACAAAGGTCCATTCCTATGATTATCATCTGGATATTACGCAGCACTTGGAGCCGTAGAGCACCAAGGTCCATTACTATATCATCTGGATATTACACAGCACTTGGAGCCACAGAGTATCACGGTCCATTACTATGATCACCATCTGGTTATAGCCAGCACTTGGAGCCACAGAGCACCAAGGTCCATTAATTACTATGATTATCGTCTGGTTATTACCCAGCACTTGGAGTTTGTCCTCCCCGGCAAACTCGCGGGTGATTTCCTTGTGGGCTTGCTGCAGCAGCCTCAGCATGCGCTGCGTCTCCTTGTTCTCGTGCGGCGGCAGTTTCTTCAGCGTGCCCGTGCTGATGTCCACCACGGCGATGGCCCTGCCCTCGTCGTTACGCAGCGGGAAGGCTAGGTGGCGGTTGCCGTACGCATCTGCTGTTACCGTCTCCGAGTTGTCCACACTCTTGAAGAGGTAGTCTCTGTTGGGGGGGGAAGAACGTCCATCAAAAGTCAGTGAAAATGTTGTACTTGAACAGCAGTTATGTGTTTGTTCTGATATTAAGAAGGGAGATGTTGACGTCAGTGTGTGTGTGTGTGTGTGTGTGTGTGTGTGTGTATTGTGTGTGTGAGTTTGTGTGTGCGTGTGTGTATGACTGTGTGTGTGTGTGTGTGTGTGTGTGTGTGTGTGTGTGTGTGTGTGTGTGTGTGTGTGTGTGTGTGTGTGTGTGTGTGTGTGTGTGAGCGTGCATGTGCGTGTGCGTTTGCACGTGTGTGTGTGTATGGGCATGTGTGTGTGCATGTGTATGTGCTTATGCATATGTGTGTGTACATGTGTATGTGGGGGTTGCATGTGTGTGTGTGTGTGTGAGAGTGTGTGTGCATGTGAGAGACAGACAGACAGATAAAAAGAGAGAGAGAGTGAGAGCGAGAAAGGGCAGGATCTTACAGAAGACAAAAGTTATATACCGCCAAGCGCCTCAAACACAACAGAAAAACAAAGGCAGCTCCATCAGCTCCATTCAAAACACAACAAACCAGCCACCGAACAATCCCCCTTTATCACTTCCCACCCCATCCCTGCCCTACACCCAACACCCCCTCCTTCCCCGACCCCCCCCCCCCCCTTCCCCCAAACCACCCCTCCCATGCGGGCCACACCTGAAGAGATTGTCCTTCCTCTCCAGGCGGACAGGGGGGTCCTTGGTGTGGATGGGGAAGCCCTTGCTGTCCGTGGTCATCATGCGGCGCAGCACAAAGTCCTCGCTCTTGCCCGGCTCCACCAGGTACACCATGATCTCCGCCACGTGGGGCGAGCGCCGCTTGATCCAGGAGATGGCCGACTCCGTGATGCGCAGCAGCTTGCGCCGCATGTCCACCATGTGGTAGGCTGTGGAGAAGGTCTGGGCCACTCCCTGCAGGACAGAGGATTTGCGGGTTAACACCGTTATGTTCATTCTGATATGGTGGCAAGGTCACACCCTGCAGGACAGAGGATGCGCAGGTTAACACTGCTATGTTCATCCTGACACAGTGGCAAGGTCACACCCTGCAGGACAGAGGACCCACAGGTTAAAACTGTTAAGTTCATCCTGACATGGTGGCAAGGTCACACCCTACAGGACAACGGACCCACAGGTTAAGACTGTTAAGTTCATCCTGACATGGTGGCAAGGTCACACCCTGCAGGACAGAGGACCCACAGGTTAAAACTGTTAAGTTCATCCTGACATGGTGGCAAGGTCACACCCTACAGGACAACAGACCCACAGGTTAAGACTGCTAACTTCATCCTGTCATGGTGGCAAGGTCACACCCTGCAGGACAGAGGATGCGCAGGTTAACACTGCTATGTTCATCCTGACATGGTGGCAAGGTCACACCCTGCAGGACAGAGGATGCGCAGGTTAACACTGCTATGTTCATCCTGACATGGTGGCAAGGTCACACCCTGCAGGACAGAGGACCCACAGGTTAAGACTGCTAACTTCATCCTGTCATGGTGGCAAGGTCACACCCTGCAGGACAGAGGACCCACAGGTTAAGACTGCTAACTTCATCCTGACATGGTGGCAAGGTCACACCCTGCAGGACAGAGGACCCACAGGTTAAGACTGCTAACTTCATCCTGTCATGGTGGCAAGGTCACACCCTGCAGGACAAAGGCTCCACATGATGAACAACTCTGAGTCTGTTGAACAACATGAAGTGTGATGAATAAAACAATGAGTGTGATGAACAACTCTAAGTCTGATGAACAACTCTGAGTGTGATGAACAGCACTGAGTGTGATGAACAACATGGAGTGTGATGAACAACACCAAGAGTGCCACATAATACTGCGTTCAACAAACAACAGTGAGTGTGACTAACAACACTGAGTGAGACTAACAACACTGAGTGTGACTAACAACACTTGAACATACAAACCAGAATCAAGTGCATGCAATGAACAACACTGAGTGCAATGAACAATGCTGACACACACCTGGAAGTAGAGGATCTCATGAGTGATGAAGATGGCTTTGCTGTGCGGGTCGGCCAGCGTGTCGATGCCCAGTACTCCGAAGGATCGTCGCTTTCGGTCCTTGAGGGGGATGACAATGAACGATCCCTCCCGCTCCTGCGACAAGCATTATACCCGTGGTCAGGTTCAAAACTCTCACATGCTAAAGGACAGGTAGGTAACTTGGTGTTTTACACCCAGTCAGCCAGTACACCCAGTCAACCAGTACGGTTGTATCAGGGCAACATGCTAAAGGACAGGTAGGTAACTTGGTGTTTTACACCCAGTCAGCCGGTACACCCAGTCAACCAGTACGGTAATATCAGGGCAACATGCTGAAGGAGGCATCATTACTGACCGCAAGGCAAGCAAGGGTGTTAGCTGCTAGAAAAAGAAAATTAAAATTATTTCTCACCTTGATATGATAAATCATCATCATCATTTCAAAATCATCCACAGCCTGTGTGTGAGCACAGAGGGTGATAGCGGCTACAAAAACAAAATTGTCTCTCACACTGAGGTGATAAATCATCATCATTTCAAAGTCATCCACACCCTGTGTACCCTCTACACTCTCTTTCTCATAAACACTCATGCATAAAAAAAAATGGTAGTGGCTGCCACAGGCCTTTTTTGTGTGTATTGGTCATTTCCAAAGAGTTTCCCACAAATGTTCCATCCTCTTCCCCCCCGCCCCCCCCTCCCCCCCCCCCCCCCCCACCCAGCCCTTGTTTTTTGTTGTTGTTAAAGATTCCATTGTAGAATTACTGACATCCTTTCAAACTCAATGTCATCATCAACAGCTACAGAAAGTAGGACAATGGTACCTGTCGGCACCATGCACTTACGTCAGGCATGCGATCAACATTCCAGAAGTGGATGTTTCCATGAGTGTTGACACGAGGGACGTGGATGGGTTTGCCCTGCTCTATGGCGGAGAAACTGCACACAAAGCAAGATTGCTTTTATCTCGCTGGGTAAATGGAGACTTTGCTTTGTCAACCATCAAGTTCTCAACAGGAGTTGAGAAGTTTTCTTGCTACTGGTGTAGTAAACACTAAGAAAGTACACATACATATATACATGTTCACACACACACACACACACCAAAGAACTTACAGACAGCGGCGACTATGGGTGGGGGGGGGATCGGGGATGGGGGGGGAACAGACACAGCCATGAGAAGAAGACAGTTTAGAAACAGTTATTGAACAGACAAGTTTTGAGGGCAGTTTTAAAAGAAGAAGGAATCAAAGTGGCATAAAGTTTGAGGCAAACTGTTCCAAACAGCACAAGAAAATGATCGTTTGTCAAAGGTTTTGTGTTTACACAAGGGGTGACGAAAGTATAGGAGTCAGATGCAAATGGTAATTGTCTAGTTGCAGCATTCATTTCCTAATACTGGTTCACTTGTAGCGTACTTTGTTGAGGATGTACAAATACTGACCCAATTCCCTTCTTGTCCTTGTAGAGGGCTTTGTTGAGGTTTTACAAGTACTGACCCAGTTCCTTTGATGTCCTTGTACAGGATGTACAAGCACTGACCTGATTCCCTTCATGTTTTTGTAGAGGGTTTTTGTTGA
>JABMCL010003921.1:365000-392500 GCA_018857735.1 Alviniconcha marisindica | reverse complement strand
AATTCCACAAAATACTCAAAGCCATCAGTGCCTGGCAAGCCATCAATGACCAGCCCCACGAATGTGCGGAACTCTTTCTTGTTCAAGCGAGCATCGTGATATTTGGACTGCTTCTTCAGCTCCTCGCGTGCTAGGTAAAAAAGATAGAAATAAACAACAAAGAGTGAGCATGCACCAGATAGAAATAAATGACACATAATGAGTACATGCTACATTGAAATAAACAGTGCATAGTGAGTATGTGGTATATAAAAATAAACAACACATAATGAGCACGCGCAATATGGAAATAAACACAGTGAGCATGGGCTATACAGAAATAAACAAACACATAGTGACCATGGGACAACACAGAAATAAATGAACATACAGAGCAGAAATAAACAACACATAATGAACACTTTACTAGACAGGCTTGTGGAAATCCACAATGTATGTTTCTGTTGTCCCCCCCCCCCCCCCCCCCCCACACCGCACTGCACACAATGGCAGGAATGGGTAGTGCTACTCTTGTGGTTGCTGTAGTCTTACTGAGGTTCAGCAACCAAAATTCCCCACACAGGGTCAATGAAGTATTCAAACAAACAACAAAACCAGAACAAAAAGGACACATATTAACATCATGCACTCAGTGAACAAAACGATGAATCAATGGACAACCTACAGTGGCAGTGACAGACAACAAAACCAGAACCAAAAGGACACACATTAATACTGGACACTCAGTGAACAGAATGATGACTCAACGGACAATGTACAGCGGCAGTGACAGCCTTGCTGACCTTTAGAAATGACCTCCTTCTCCTGTCCTTCCTTGTACTTCATCATGATCTCCTCCACCTCGTCAAGGTCAAGGTAACCTGATCCGTCATTGTCCCACTTCTCAAACAGCATGTCCAGCTGCACTTTGCGATTGGCTGAGATGGCTTCCTTGCGTGCCTGTGTGAACAAATATGGCAAAGTTGTGCGCTTCTGTTCGACAGGCCAACAAAACCAAGGTAATAAATGACTTACTTCATGAAACAACACAAACAATCTGAAACACGGATGACTGTTAGCATTCTAAAAACAACACAACAGCAAACCAGCACAAAACTGAACAAATTTCAGTATGATTCCAGAGTTTGTGTCTCTCATTATGGTTTTGCATGCATGTCAAAAATGCTCAGCTGTTTCGTAAAATCCGCAATAAAACCTTGTCTAACCCTTTCAGTGTGCATGCACATTCATTTCTCTAAAACTGAGCAAGGTTGTACTGTAGACTCAACAGGCCTTTAAAATCTTTACGCCCTTTTGTTTTCTTTGCTGCACCAGCATGTGTGTGTTCTCCTTCATCAAAACGCACAATATCAAAAAGATTTGTAATAGGACTGGAAAATGTATGGTTTGCAGGCATGTGTGTGCACTTTTCAGACTAGACATTTTACACGCTGGGGGAGTAAAGGGGTCAACTTTGCAAAAAATGACCCAGCATTTCTTTTACACTTTCCCAACCTGTGCAATGTGTCATCCTGGCCTGTGCAATTCACACCCAAGCATGAGGACCGGCACAGAGAGTTACCACCCTTAACAACTGGGTGAGTGGCTAACTACAAAGACTAATAATGTAATACATAAAAGTCTTGCTAACTTATGGCTGATCATGGGAAGAGAGCCTGTTTGTTGTGCCTTTGCTTTGAGTGAAAGAATCAAAGTGGGAAAGGAATGATGTATGGCGTAATATATGGAGCTTCCTTCCGAGCACTTCCACAACATTCTTCCCAGCGCTGAACAACAACTCAACCAAACAGAAGACAAGTCATCTCATTTTTCATCATTTTTAACCGTTTAACTGTTGCTTAACTGTCCTTTTGTCACTTGATGAAGGGGATTACCCCAAAAATGTGCAGATTGTGTGTCTATGTCATAATAAATAAGTGTACTTTTGAATCTTTTATGTGTTTGGACTGTCCAGCAACGACACATTCTGGTCTATGTGATGTTTCTGCTGTCAGTGAAGAACAAATGTTTGGAGTATATTAAACACTCTGTTACTTGTCCAACCCATCATCATGTGTGCGGTGCATGTGTCAGTCACTCCACCTTCATCAGTCTCTCCATCTTCTCATCCTCCGTCTCTTCGTATCCTTCGCGAAGAAACGACAGCAGTTTGGCGAAGGCAGCTTCGTCAGGGTGCTCCCCGAGGAACGTCTCCGTCAGCTGCACAAACTGCGACACGTTCAGGTTGCTCTCGTCAAACACCGACATCTGGGACTGGCTGCGATTGCCGCTGTTGGCCGTCAGACCTGCAGTGAATCAAGATTAGGCAACTCTTGAACGTGTTCATGCAGAGTTATGCAGGCATGTAACCTGCATGGTTATCGCTTCTTTTCTCTGAAAACGCAAGAGATGGGTGTTGGCAGAAACGTAATTTTGGCATCTGGACAAACCTGCTGAGCATTTGGTTTTCTCTCTTTTCTTCCTTTTCTCTTTTTTTTCATTTTTTTTTTTCTTCTTCGTCAAGTATCAGCACTCCCATGATTATAATTTTATGCTTTTAAAACAAAAAACTTCACGCATACAGAGATCAAACATACTACATACCAGAGAGCTACACCCCACTCCTTTTCTTTTTAAATCAAATTCACACAGTAAAACAAATCCAGTAAGACAAACTGAAACACTGTATCATGCATCATTTGCCTTTGATTTCGAAGCAAATCTGTGAACAAGATAAGTTTCATGATTTCAAAGTTATATCATCACCAGAAATAACGGAAAACTTGTTGCAAAACCTCTCCACCAACTACAAGCTAAGAACATCAGATTTCATTCCCACACTGTTTGTTACTGTATTGTTTGTTTGTTGCTTTAAAAAGGTGTTATTCCTGAACATTAATTTTGTGCATTTGTTCTATTGTATAATTAAAATAAGCATTATTTTTAATTGCCTGCGTATGTGTGTGTGTGTGTGCATGTGTGCGTGTGTGAGTGTGTGTGTGTGTGTGTGCGTGTGTGCGTGCGTGCGTGCGTGCGTGTGTGTGTATGTGTGTGTGTGCGTGCGTGCGTGCGTGCGTGCATGTGTGCATGCGTGCGTGCGTGCATGCATGCGTGTGTGTGCGTGCATGTGTATATGTGTGCGTGTGTGTGTGTGTGTGCGCGCGTGTGTGTGAGTGTGTGAGTGTGTACATGCATGCATGCATGTTTGTGTGTGTGTGTGTGTGTGTGTGCGCATGTGTTGATCTTGCTAAGGAGCACTTGCAGTTAACCTTGCTCCAGATTTTTTGTTGACATTTGTGACACACTAGCAAACCAAAACATAGATCTGGAGGAGGAATTCCCCAGCGCATACACCCTGACTATAACTTGCGGCTGTACAGACAAGCATGTGACACCACCCTCCCACAAGTCATCACCTGTCTTCTCCCGCTCAAAGGCTGTTCCCTGGGCGAAGGTGATGCTGGCACGGCCAGTCGCCCCCGGCGTAGGCTGCGGAACTCGGGGCAACAAGCTCGACTTGGAAATCTCACCAGATATGTCTACGTCTGAGCAGCACACGGACAGGAGGCACAAGGTCAGCGTGATTATCAGATCAAACAGTCCAGGACAGCGAGGTAAACAGGGGGGAGAACTCGTGAAAATGAGGGTTAAAAACCTGTCCCCAGTTGTCTTAGCAGAAACATCACACAAACCAACAAGCACAAAAAAAACATCAATAAGGGGTAGGGGAGGGTATTAACAATCCAGCGCAAACAAACACAAAAGAACAGCAATAAGGTGGGTTGGGAGGGTATTAACGATCCAGCGCAAACAAACACAAAAGAACAGCAATAAGGTGGGTTGGGAGGGTATTAACGATCCAGCGCAAACAAACACAAAAGAATAGCAATAAGGTGGGTTGGGAGGGTATTAACGATCCAGCACAAACAAACACAAAAGAATAGCAATAAGTTGGGTTGGGAGGGTATATCCAGCGCAAACGAACACAAAAGAACAGCAGGAAGGGTAGGGGGAGGGCATTAAAGAACCAGCACAAACAAAACGTTTCTCTGGATGTCTGAGCAAACACATGACATGAAAATAAACAGGGAAAATTAGAGATGAGTAAAACTTGCGACAAAACCTTTCTACTGTTGTCTGAGGAAAAACATTGTTAAAAAAATGGGGAACATCAGACAGGTGGATAGGCCAAGCTGAAACATGTCCAGTTGTGTAATAGCGTCAAAGTACTCAAAGAGCTTAAATGTTAACAAACTATGTTCAGGTGGTCTCTTCAGAAAGTCACATAAAATTGTATATATATATATATATATATATATATATATATATATATATATATATATATATATATATATATATAGACTGAACAGCACACAGTATTTCATTGTTAGCAAAAAGAGAGGTGAACAAAAACCCATGAAAACTACACAGGCATGAATATTCTAAAACAAAGAGAGGAATGGTTTGACATTACCAAAGGGTCTGAACGTTTTTGACATTACTAAAGGGTCTGAAAGTTTTTGACATTATCAAAGGGTCTGAAAGTTGAGTCCTGCAGCTGGGGACTGCGGACGCAGAAATTACAGTCCCTTCTGTTGAGATCCAGAGCCAACTAATGTTCTCTCTTTGCAGCATGGAGTAGGTCAGAATATAGCTATGCATGCTTCACCGACTGCCATGAGTTTCTTTCTTGTTCTAATTTGTACCTTCTCAGTCCATTCACCTTCATTTCTTCTAAATCCTCTCCCTAGTTTTTAAGTGCCTTAGTTTTGGACCAGGTAGGTGTAGGCCTATGGAATAAAAAGGTCACCCTGCTGACAGTCACAAGCAATTGAAGCAGTTTCCCGTGGTGAGTGCCTAACAAATATAAACAGATACCAAAACATGTTATTGTGCATTGATAGGTATATGGATGGTTGGTTTTTAAATCTGTAACAGTCTGTCCTTCTTGTCTGCCTTCTTCTTTGCTTCCTCCTTCTTTTATTATTATCTTATTATCTAGCTATCTTCTTGTACCTGACAAAGACAATTTTCTGTCGAAAGCGCTTGTGATTCACTGTTTCCTTGTGTTTTGTCTTATAGGTGAGTACATTTCCCTAGATCTGTTCTATTCTGTAACAGTAAATTAGACAAACTTGTGATTTAGGACTTGTGTTTTGAACCTGTGTAAAAGAATGTTGAATGTGCACTTCACAGGGTTTGTACAGAAAAATCCTTTCAAAATTCACAAACTTTTCACAAACCATTTCACAAACTTTTTCACAAAACCTGGCATGATGCCCACAATATGGTGCGGAAAAGCAACCCAAAGGTATGCAACTCTTCTGCACATCCGGTAAAGAGGCGCAACCCTTACTGTAGCCAATGGCCAACGCACTCTATCAAACAAAACTGATAGGAAGTGCGTTCTTTGTGGCTTCGCACAGCAACTTTCAAAAACATTTTTAACTGTTCATTCTTGGGAAATGCAGTTTTTTACCGATAAGCTGATAGTTTTTCCCTCACACTCTGAAGATCACAAAATTCACAAACTTTCCCAGACCCCACTCAGTTTTCAGACTTTCAAGGCCTTGAAAAGCTTGTCCCATTTTTCTCAATTTGTCCCATTTTTCTCAATTTTTCCCATTTCCTCAAATTTTCCCATTTTTCTCAAATTGTCATAGTTCAGGAGCTGTGTGAGAGTTGAGCTGGCCGTCCTGGGCTGTCTGTCCTAACGAGCCTTCTGGCTTCCGTGGAAGTAAAGCTATATTGAATCATGCTTCGGCATTGGTCCCTAATATGTCAACTGACATCTGAGGACATTAAGCAACACTACCTACCTACCTACCTACCTCTCAAATTTTCAAAGACCTGCAAAGGCTGTGCAAACCCTGCTTCATCCTGGGGTGACCCTGTGTGAGTGAAGGGATGTTAAAATCCAAGAACTGACTGACTATTAAAAAGCTGAGGAGGGCGAAAAGACAGAGGCGGGGCAGAAGGAGGGCTGGAGGCACGGACCACGCCCCGAAACACAAACCTACCTTGAGCCAAGTCTGGGTCAGCAGTGGTCTCTTCCTTGTCTTGGCTCTCATTTTTCTCAGCTTCCTCCTCCGCTGGCTTCTCCTCGCCAACTTCCGCTGGCTTCTCACCCTCTTCCGCTGTCTTCTCGCTGTCCTCAATCTGGATCACTTCATCCGCTGCCCGCTGCTCGTCCTCTGGGGCTTTCTCTCCTCCCTCCACCTCCGCTTCCGCTGGTTTCTCCGCTTCTGCTGGTTTCTCCGCTTCTGCCGGTTTCTCCGCTTCTGCCGGTTTCTCTTCCTCTTCACCTGCAGATGGAAGAACGAACATGATGCAAGTCATGACCACTGCATAACGCCGCGTCTGGGAGCCCTCTCACAAAACTAGATCACACATGCACTACCCGTCCCCTGGGAGCCCTCTCACAAAACTAGGTCACACTTGCACTACCTGCCCCCTGGGAGCCCTCTCACAAAACTAGGTCACACATGCACTACCCATCCCCTGGGAGCCCTCTCACAAAGTAGGTCACACATTCATTACCTATCCTCTGGGAGCCCTCTCACAAAACTAGGTCACACGTGCACTACCCATCCCCTGGGAGCCCTCTCACAAAACTAGGTCACACATGCACTACCTGTGGTGTCACAAGCCAGCAACAGCTGGAAAATGGACCTTTCCAAAGTGCTGCCTGAAGAACAGGTCACTCCAGGTGCATTCTTGTCAACAGCATGTACCCAGAAAGGGACAGAATCTATTGTTATCTCATTTAGCTTGTGACACAGATTCATGCAGACGCTGTGCTATGATCACAGGGATTTGGAATTTCAGACTCTTGGGGAAAATAAAGCAACTGAGGCATAATTCCAGTGTTGTTGCATACTAGATGTTTGAATACTAGAGATGGGCGTGACAGAGAGGCATGTATGCACATTTCCCTTTCTCCATCAGAAATGTATGAAATAAACAGGGCATAATTCTAGTGTTGTTGCAGCTGTAGGGATGGTTGTATACTAGAGATGGGCGTGACAGAGAGGGATGTATGCACATTTCCCTTTCTCCATCAAAAATGTATGAAACATACAAGGCATAATTCCAGCGTTGTTGCAGCTGTAGGGATGGTTGTATACTAGAAGATTGACAGAGAGGGATGTGACAGAGAGGGATGTATGCACATTTCCCTTTTGCCATCAGAAATGTATGAAATTTCTAAAGCCTACAAGTACAATCTGTGGCTTGAGGAGTCCACAGTATGGATGAAAAAAATCTAACTACAATCTTTGACAACAGGCTGGACCCACTGCACCAACAAAGTAACGTACTATGTCTTTTACTGCATGCCAAATTCTCTTTGTATTAATGCAAAATAAACAAAACCACTCACACAATGTTTTTTTGAAAGACCTAAAGCAAGTATAAGACATTTATGATTATGTGCGTCACATAGAAATGACATGCAACAATATATTTTGTAGAAAGTAGTTGTTGTATCAAGGAGTGGTTGAATAAGCAAAAGGAGTATGCATCTGCTCTGCTGAATTTCCATTGCATTGAAATAGAACAGTGAAGTGACCAGATCTGCATTTAACTACTTGATATGGGACAATATATAATCATGCTTTGTATTCCCAGGCTTTACCATTACAATGCACCCTTATTTAATGCCACTAAGGTTTATCTAGCATACAGGCAATTGAGGGCACTTATTTCCCAAGATAGATTGTATTTTTATGTATGGAAACATAAAACCTGAATATTAAAAAAAGAAGAACTGTGATATGGGCAGAGATGGACTTGAGGATGAAGTTGCATCTCACTGAAAATAAAATTCTTTTGCATTTATACTCCACTAAGTCTATGCAACCACCACTAGATCTATACAACCATCACTAGATCTATACAACCACCACTACATCTATACAACCACCACTAGATCTACACAACCGCCACTAGATCTATACTACCACCACTAGATCTATACAACCACCACTAGATCTATACAACCACCACTAGATCTATACAACCACCACTAGATCTATACAACCACCACTAGATCTATACAACCGCCACTAGATCTATACTACCACCACTAGATCAATACAACCACCACTAGATCTATACAACCACCACTAGATATATACAACCACCACTAGATCTACAAAAACCAACCACTAGATGTATACAACCACCACTAGATCTATACAACCACCACTAGATCTACACAACCACCACTAGATCTATACAACCACCACTAGATCTACACAACCACCACTAGATCTACACAACCACCACTAGATCTACACAACCACCACTAGATCTACACAACCACCACTAGATCTACACAACCACCACTAGATCTACACAACCACCACTAGATCTACACAACCACCACTAGATCTAACAACCACCACTAGATCTACACAACCACCACTAGATCTATACAACCACCACTAGATCTACACAACCACCACTAGATCTATACAACCACCACTAGATCTACACAACCACCACTAGATCTATACAACCACTAGATCTACACAACCACCACTAGATCTACACAACCACCACTAGCTCTATACACCACCACTAGATCTACACAACCACCACTAGATCTACACAACCACCACTTTGTCACACAGTACCTTCTGCTGCTGCAGGCGCTGCATCTACTGCTTCAGCACTGCCCTGTCCTGAGATTCCAGACCCCACAGCAGAGGAACTGACCTCAGTGGTAGCCTCCTCTTTCGCTGTTGTGACAAAGTTCACATCATGAGTTCCTCTCATCACACACATTTCTCTACTCTGCCAATAAGATCAACTTCAAGTATCAATTCAAAGTTAATATCATCTTTCTATTTTTTTCTATTTTTTTCTTCAGTTGTTGTTTTATCTTTCCATTCTCCAAGATTTATAAAAAAAATAAAAAATAAAAGAACTCTGTGGAATGATTCACTTCTCATTTATAACAAGTTACTTTTATATTTTTCTGTCAGCAAACCTTACATTTTTGTTGTTGGGACTGTTTCAACCACAGATATGATTCAGCTGAAAGTCAGCTTGAGTTGATTGCAGCAGTAAGGAAAACCAGTATTGGCTTGTGATTGTGTACTCACCAGTGCCTGCAGAAGTATGAATAATCAAACCAGAATCGTGAAATATCTCTCATCAATAACAGTATACATGTCAAAAATATGATACAAACAGATGCTCATTTTTAATTTATTCAGGATTGTTCACAGACTTTTTTTTACGGTTTCTTTTGTTTGTATGTGTGACTTTAAAATTTCCAGATCCCAACACAAAATCGTCATTGTCATGCCTACAATCTTCCAAACACTCCAGGCATTCAACACACACACACACACACACACACACACACACACACACACACACACACACACACACACACACACACACCGCAACCACATAAGTACAATATTATCATTTATCACAATCTAACTGTTGTACCCCAAAAATGTGCACAGGTTTTGTATTGTCATATTCAGTCAGCATTCTTTTCAATCATTTATTTGTTTAGACCCCCCCCCCCCCCCCCTTTATTTTAATCTCAGCCCAGAAAAACAAGAACAATGATGCTGCCACTAAAGCTTTTGTCCAGAGTTGAAGAGGGAGACACTGGTAACAGTAGTATCCATATCGTTAGGGCCACAGAGGAAATGGACCGTTTCAGTTAACTGTTATTGGCTGACAAGAGAAGAAAAGAATTGGTCATAAGATACCAGGAACATTATGTCAAGCAAAAGAAATGGATTGGTCAGAAGATACCAGGAACATTATGTCAATTAAAAGAAATGGGACTGGACAGAAGATACAAGGAACATTATGTCGATTAAAAGAAATGGGACTGGTCAGAAGATACAAGGAACATTATGTCAATTACAAGAAATGGGACTGGTCAGAAGATACCAGGAACATCGTGTCAAGCAAAAGAAATGGATTGGTCATAAGATACCAGGAACATTACATCACTAAAGGCAAAGTTCAGCTACAATTACCTTCAGAACAGAAATGGAAGACAAAGGTTTTAACAAGAAAATGAGCCACATTATTAATTTCATTAGAACTGAATTAAGTTGAACTTAATTACTCCAACCATTACAAGAAAAACATGATGAGGTAGACATATATCAATATATATTATTAATAAAAAACAAAACTGGGGGTGGGTGGGGGGACACACATTCTTGTCCCCAAATGGGACATTAAAGAGTGAAATATGAACATGCAACTATCGAGCAACTAAACTGTATAGCCATGCTTGCTTGTTTCACATATAATACTAAGTACAAAACAAAGAGACTCCATTTTTAACTAACAGCAAAAAAGAAAGAAAACGAGGCCTAGTAAAGATTTACAATGTGTACTATATCTAGCATGCACATCGCAGTACATCTATTGCAGCTCAAATGGAAATAAAAGGGGTATTGCCAACCATAACAACAGGGTTTTGCTTTGATTTAAAAAAAAACAAAAAACTAATAACATTTTCCATCTTGATATACATTATGTGTGTATGCTTTTCAGCGCTTTGAGCCGCAGGGTAGGCGCTTTACAAATTTCCATTATTATTATTATTATTATTTGCACCCAGAACTGGGAGTGAATCAAGCTGCTGGTCAGAATGAACTGTGCCAGCCAGTTTCCACCCTGTATGGATTTGTTGAAACACACTGTTCATCTCTGTAAGCCCAGTCTATGTGAAAAGATTTCTGCTCTAATACACAGCCACATGGCAGCAACAAAATACCCCTTTAATTTTCAGCCAGTTTCTAAAAAGCTGTTGTTCAAATGGCTGTAAAAATGGCCAGCAGCAGATGCTACAAGCTATACACAGTCTAAACTATGCAATATCATTAGAACATTATTCATGCATGGTCTATAACTTTGCCATATCATTAGAACTTTGTACATATATTGTCTATAACTATGCAATATCATTACAACATTGTACATGCATGGTCTGTAACTTTTAAAAACAACAACCAAAAACCAGACATCTTTTGAGTGAGGTAAATTCATGGTCACCAAAAAGATGCAAATGATTTTTTATTTATTTATATTTATTTATACAAACACTTGTTGAGCACCTCAAGCGCTTTACAATGGCAACTATGATGCTATTCTCTGCTCTAGTTGTATGCAGCTCTGAATGAATGACTGTAGCTTTTACCTAGCATACAGCACTGTTTAACTGTTGGCTGGTGCCACATGAAACTGCTGCTGTCTCAGCACATGTTCTGGGTACAGGCTGTATACACCACACAGCCATGCACCAGATTACAGTGTCACTTCATTCAAAGCCACATACATAGGATGCATGTGCATTTAGCTGTAACCTGCTATCTGCACTTTGGGCAGAATGACCCGGATCTACTGCTGTAACACAGGTAACAGATACCAAAATAAGAGTCAGCACAGAAATGCTGACCCTGGAGAAGAAAATTTTCCTGCCTGTTCCTGCCTGGACTCAAAGCTCAGGACCTTTCGATCACGAGCACATTACACTACCACTGAACTATACCCACTCCCCACGAATCCATTCAAAAGAAAATCTAAAGCTTACACACAGTAGATCCAGCTCACCTATGATGGCATACTGTTGACTGACACCATAAACATGTGAACACTGACCAAGCAAAATCATTGCACTAACTACCCACATGTTCAAACCACAGAAATAATCAAATACATGTGCGACAGTATTTCACTATTTGACCAACCCAGAGATTTGTCAATGTTAAATTGTTTCCTGTGATCAATATCATTCTTATTGACAACATGATTTCATCCATGATAACTTTTAAACTGGAAGAAATAAACAGAGTTTTTCTGAATTGTATTTTCAGACATTCAGCATAACCTGTGAGTGAACGGAAGGAAATCTGTGAGTAGGTCAACCCAGAGCCATGTCTAGAGTGTAGCAAGAGATCCCGAGGTTCAGGTTAAAACTGTGTGTTAATTCTACACAAGGACCAAAAGAATGAGGAAGACATCAGAGCGGCATCTAGCCTCCAGTAAGCAGACTGAGTCACACAGGACAAAACCCAGAGATGGAGTGAATATAACCTGCTGCTGTTGCTGCCTCTTCCCCATCCTTTGCTTCTTTGTCGGCACCCTCTGAAGGTAGTTCCGTGCCAGCGCCCGGCTCCTTTTCCGGTGATCCTTCTTCTGCCTTCGCTGCTGACGGTGCATCTTCCGTCTTTGTTTCTTTTTCCTTTGCGGCGCTGCTTTCTGTTTTCTCTGCTGTTGACGTTTCCTCTTCCTCCTCCTCCTCCGGTATTGTATCCTCCTTCTTGACAGCTGGGCCTGCTTTCTTTGCTGTGTCATCTTCCTTGTTTGGTTTGGCTGGGGTGCTGTCTTTCTCCTCATCAACATCACTTGCAGGAGGCTCTTTAGTTTCAGCTGTGGAGATTTTGTTGTTGTCATCCTTTTCAGCATCTGCTGCCATCTCTTCTTGCTTTTCGCTGGAAGCTTCTTTGCTGTCATCTCCGTCAACGTCTGCCGCCTCATCGCTGACATATCCCTCTTCGTCTTCTTCCTCTTCAGTGATGGCCATCAGAGAGTCGGCAGGGACTGAAACAGAAGCCAGTGCAGCATTTTCTGAAGCAGGGGAGGTGGTGGTGTTGTCCTTGCTCTCAACAGCTGCTGGCGTTTCGTCGCTTGCACTTTCCTCCGTCGTCTCTTTTGGATCAGCTGCGCCTTCTGTTTTGCTTGCGTCTTCTTTCTTCTCTGAGCCGTCTTCTGCGGTCTCTGCCTCGGCGATGGTTTCTGTCATTTCTGCGCCCTCTTTGCCTGATGCTGTGCCCATTTTCTCTTCCTTCTTGTCCTCCTCCTCATCTGCTGCAGGTCTCTTGTCGTCGCTCTTGGCCTCAGCCGCTCCAGTCTCCTCTGTTTTCCCCTCCGCCACGTCTCCACCTGCCTTGCCATCATCTGTTTCCAACAGCTCCTCTCCAACAGCCCTAGACTCTACCCCCCCTTCCCTACTGGACTTCTGACTCCCTGACGTGACTTTGATTTCCACCCCTGTTATGTTGGGAGGCTCACTTTTGTCTGTTGCGGACTCTTCCTCGTACTCGCGCGCTGTCTCTGGAATCGTGGCCACTCCCTCCTCCTCATCATCGCTCAGGCTGTCGTCCGCTTCGTCCACCTCCACCACCGGCCCTGTGGAAGCCAGCAAAGAAAAAGATGATGCTTGAGATGCAGGTTTACCTTCCCCTGTCAAAGACATCTTAACCTTCTGTTTGCAACTTACTTCAGAGACATGCTAAATGTTTACCTTTGTTGTGGAAAATCGTCACACAGAAAATGGCTTATATGGTATCATCCAGATGCTGCCATCCTTCAGCTTATGAAAATATTCTCTTACTCCTGGAGTTAACATGCCCACTCAAATATGTATACACACGCACACACACACAAAAGCATGCATTCACATGCATATGCACGCACACGCACACACACACATACACACACGCGTGCGCGCGCGCACAAACACAAAAACACATGCACATATGTGCACACATGCGCGTGCGCACACACACACACACACACACACACACACACACAGAGGCATGCATTCACATGCATACGCATGCACACACACACACACACACACACATGTGCATACACACACCACACACACACACACACACACACATGTGCATGCACACACCCAACACACACACACACACACACACACACACACACACCACACACACACACACACACACACACACACACACACACACACACACACACACACACACACACACACACACACACACACACACACCACACACACACACACACACACACACACACACACACACACACACACACACACACACACACACACACACACACACATGCACACACATACAGAGTTGGTCAGAGCTCCTTACATTTACGTGGGTTCCTGAAAATTCTCTTGCTATCCTCAAACAAGTCCCAAAACTGTTCGAACAGGCTGAGAATACGATGTCTGTCCAATAAACCAATCTGAAACATCAAATATTGGTGATCAAGATTCAACAAAATGCTAAATGTATACTACATGTATGCATGTACACACACCAACACATACATAGATACACATCACACAAAAACATGCAAATACACAAATATGCATGCGCACACATATATATGTGCATGAACACAGATGCATGTGTGTGTGTGTGTGTGTGTGTGTGTGTGTGTGTGTGTGTGTGCGCAGGCGCATGCGCACACGCACGCCCGCACGCACCGCACCCGCACACACACACACAAAGATTCTGAACAATGTCTGAAATAAAACTTTAATTAAAGTGAGAAGAAACCAAAGAGAGGAGAAAACAGCCAAAGAAGGAGGGAGTCTTGAAGCCCAAACAGATGAACATTACTAGAAATAAAGGAGAAAAATAGCAACAAACACACACACGCACACACACACACACACACACACGCAAAAGCAACAGAAGGCAGCATATATATATATACTGTATCATCACAAATGAAACCCAGTCTAGCACTAGTCACAACTCACCACACTATCATCACAGACAACACACAGAATGTAACAGGAAAGAGACACAGTCTAGCACTAGTTGCAGCTTACCCGACTGATGTCACAGATAACACATAGTGTAACAGGAGAGAAACACAGTCTAGCACTAGTTGTGGCTTACTGCACTGTGGTCACAGACAGTACACATAATGTAACAGCAAAGACACACATTCTAGCACTCATTGCAGATTACCTCACTGGTCACCGACAGCACATAATTATAATGTATCAGGAAAGTAAACTTGTCTGGCTGCCCTCAGTGTTTCTTAAACAAACTACAAACAGTTCAAAACAACGCTGCTCGCCTTGTCCTGAGAGTTCCCCAAACCGACCATATCTCTCCTCATCTTGCTTCTCTCCACTGGCTGCCCACTGATTCACGAATACAGTACAAACTTGTTTCGCTGTGCTACAACTGCCTCAACTTGGCTGCTCCCATCTACTCGACTGAACTCCTGAAAGTTTATAAACCAACCCGCTGGCTACGCTCTTTTTTTGATACTTCCATTCTCTGTCTTCCCTCTGTCCGTACACCCTCAGTTGGTAGATCTTTTTCTTGTGCTGCACTGTCTGTCTGGAACAGTCTCCCTTGCCATGTTTGATCATCAAACACACTCACATCTTTTAAATCATCTGTGAAATCAAACCTCTTCAAGTTATCCTACTGACAGTTGTGTGTGTGTGTGTGTATGTGTGTGTGTGTGTGCATGCATGTGCATGCATATGTGCATATGTGTGTGTGTGTGTGTGCTCATGGAAGTTTGTTTCGACTGTGGTTTGGTTCTTTGCTTTGTAATGGGCTATGTGCTGCAATTTGGATAAATAGCACATAAAAGAGAATATTATTATTATCATTGTTAACGCCAGTTGCGGCTTACCCCGCTGTGGTCACAGACAGTGTATACAATGCAACAGAAAGGTAACCAGTCTAGCACTAGTTGCGGCTTACCCCGCTGTGGTCACAGTAGATGAAGAGGTTGGTCAGCATGATGCGTCGGTGCTCCCGCTCAGCAGCTGCCCGGTGAGCAGCAGCGCACTTTGACATGTGAACCATGAACTGCTCAAACACTTCTGAAGGCAGGGTTTCCACGTACAGGGACAGGTACTGAAAGTGAAGCAGGTCATGGGCGGTCATCGCTGGTGATATAACTAAAGCCGCATCATCAGTCTATTAACACGATGAATATGTCACTGATACTATCCACAAGAGAGTCAAATGTTACGAGTAACTATGACAACAACAGCAACAGAAATTAAACCTACATGACTTTTTGTCCAATCCACAGAAAATAAAAACAAAGTTCAATCCAAAGAAGAAGAAAAAAAGTTCACTCACAAGAAAACAAAAACAAAGTTCAATCCAAAAAAGAAAAAGAAAACATAGTTCAATCCAAAGTAGACAAAAACAAAGTTCAGAATAAGCTCTGAGTTTGCTGTAGCAGTTGCTTCATGCTATCTAAGGACATGCATTACTAATGGGTACACGAAAAAGAAATCCACCGCTCCACAATTTTTCTCCCTCCGTAACAAGTTCCCTTTTTTCTGGTAGCGCTAGCAGGAGCAGTTTCTTCTTCTTCTCAGTTGCCACTAGCAGCAGCAGTGAATGCTTCTTGTTAGCAAGCACTGAATAAAGAGAGATGGCAACCATGGAACTAGCTGTGAAACTGAAAAACTCCACACACACCACAGCACTAGCTTTTTTTCCTTTTCTTCTTTTTCCTTGTGTGCATTCTGTTTGGGACCAGATTTTTTTTGAATCACAAAGTGGTCTGGAAAGACAGGTTTTTATTTTACTTACAAATGTTTATTTACATTTTTTTACAAATTTCTGTGCAGAAGCAGATATTACAGTTGTACTGTAATGTATATTATATTATTCATGACCATGACTATTACCCCACCTGCGCAAATTCACTGATGGCCAGCGTGCGTCCTGTTTCATCTGTGGCTTCCAGCGGTTGACCAAACTTGGCCACCTCCCGAATCTCTGGTGGGAACTGCTCCGCCACTTCCATAAATGACCGCAGAGCATTTTGCAGCTGTGGCAGAGAGAAACGACTGAGTCTTTATTCCATGTGAGCAGAAGCAGATTAATTCATAGATTCAAAATATCAGAACATTGTGTTAAACATGTTAAACACACACACACACACACACACACACACACACACACACACACACACACACACACACACTCACTCACTCACTCACTCACTCGCTCTCTCACGCACATTTGCACACACACAGAGACACAGACACATACACAATCAGAGAAGAAGTTTTACTGAAAAATTTAACAATGTTCTTACCAGTGAGAGTTCCACTCGGTTGTTATCAGTGGGCACATTCCACTCCTCAAACTGTTTCATCAACGCCTCTTGCCTTCGCTCTCTCTCCTGCTGGCGAAGTCTTGCCTGCAGCTCTCGCTCTTCACGTTTGCGCTTGGCCTCTGCCTTGATCCTGGCAAGTCTGTGAGATTAATGCGAACAGACTTACATGTTACCATGTCCAGCCAAAAAGGGTAATTAGCATGATGACAATGACTGTGCCTGTGTCAAAATTACCTGTTACCTGATGTACCTTAGGTGTCATAAGTAATGCTGGTTTCACTCAGAAATCAACAAAATACACTACATGCACAAATAAAGGCACAAATGTTACCATGTCCAGTCAAAAAAGGCATAATTAGCATAATGAAAATGGCAATGCCTGTGTCAAAATTACCTGGTAGTGTTACATGATGTACCTTAAGTGGGATACTAGTGATGCCAGTTTCAGTCAGAAATAAACAGAAAATATTAAAGGCACATTTGAAAGTTTGTGATTACAAAAAGGAAGATCATATTACTTAATTTGCATGCTGTTGAAACAGAGTTGAAAAAAAATTGAGTTTATATTCTGAGCTCTTTGACCTGTCCAATAAAACATGCTTTGAAGATGATGTTGCCTTTGGCTTTACATGTAATGTAAAAATACACCTAATATGAGCCCAAAGTGCACAATTCAAAAACAGTAAGGTCAACAAAAACAGATGCAAAACCAAGAGCACAATAAAACCCTACTAATTACATAAACAAATACACTACAATTCATCATTCAAAATCTTTCTCATCACTTCCAACACCCACACACACCTACACACCCACCTACTAGCACCTGTGCACACAACAATATGAACAACCACATACACACGCAGGTAAGCCATACAATGATCTATTCAGTGTTCAGAGGAGAAAAGATGGGTCTTGAGGGCAAATTTAAATGATGCTGAGAAAGAATAAGAGTGTCAGAGAGAGTATGGCTAGGGTAGGTTGTTCCAGTGTAATACTAATAGTGCTTGATAGACGCATAGACCTTTACCGGTTATCCTCCATGTCAAACATCTGGGCTTTCAGCTCTTCAAAAACTTGTCTCATAGCACGCACATATGGTGATGCTTCTTGCAAGTTGCTGTAGACAGGATTATTTCGAATCAAGTACTGGGCCAGGAAGTTCACTGGGTTGAAGTTGGGGTCATAACCACTGTGGCTTGCTTCCGGGCTCGTCAGTCCTCTTTGTTCTGCTGCATTCAGTAGCTTCTCTACACCAAGAATCAGGGTGGGCATTACCTTATCCACCATGTAGGCTCTCGTCTCAATGGAAGCTCCGGATTCGTTGAGCCAGTCCCTGGCCAGGAGTTCCATGGGAATTTTACGAGCAAGTTTGCGAGCATTTTCTTTGGAAGATTTTACTTCAACTTTTTTCAAGCTACGCAGCTCTGTTAGACGCAACATGGCATTTTGCTCATGTATTCTCTTCCATCTCTTCACGTCATTCTTCACACTGGACGACTTCCCTGATGAAGCTCCTGGAGTTTCTCCTCGGGATCCACCTCGTGAACTCCTTGCTGCTGAGCCGATACCACTCGTAGCGGACCCGGGGGGCCTTGCAACAACCGCCTCCGCCATCCTGTCTTTCCTTTCAACGTAAATATCCTACTCTGTTTAGTTCTTCGGCCAAAATGTAACCTGCTACATCATCTATGAAGACTTCCCTGCCTCGCAAAACACACAACGGCAGCCATGTTGTTGCGAGTGTCGTTGCTAGGAGGAAATAGTCATAGCGCATGCGTGACGCCGTCTCCACCTACTTCCGAAAATTCGATGCTTGCGCAAAGTAAACTTCCTGTCTTTGCGAAGGGACCGTACACTTCCTCAAATGCCAACTTTTGCCGATGAGTATGATTTTGTACGAACCGCAACCATCCTGAGGGCTTAGATCACCGGGGGTGTACTCGCTCACATGGCGCTTGTGACTCTTCAGCGCTCACCTAGCCCCAGCAATGATCCAGATGAGGTAAAATCTGCCCTTTTGTGTGTGAAGACTGGTGACAGGAACTCGGGTCTGTCAAGTCAGTTGCTATTGTTATTGTTGACAAGCATTGAATATGAAACAAAGTGCAAGACTGTATTGCGATACATCTTCAAGTCGTTTTTCACTGGTTTGTTGTTGCTTGTTTTGATTAAGTATGAACTGAAGCCGAAGGAGACGGAAATAAATAAAGATCGCATTGGTACATATAATCATAATGTAAACTTTTATCAATTTTAGGGTGGAGGACTGCTAGTACAATGGGAGGTTATTTTAACTGCTTACCAAGTATTACGCTCAATAATATTTACGAGACAATTTTTTTCTTCTTCTTTTCTTTTCTTTTCTTTGATTGCTGAAACCCTAGAACAGTACCGGAATGGAACAGACTCACCAGTTAGGTTGGTGTCCTGCGTCCTCACTAGCCAGGGAGCTTTTTTCATTCCAGACTAGCACAGTATCAGTAGCACAGTCTCTCTTTAAATTTTTGAGTCTTTTGATAATGTAATTTAAACTTTTACCAGTTTTAGGGTGGAGATCTGTTAGTGCCATGAGAGGTTATTTTAACTGCTTAGTTATTCTGCTTAGTAATGCAATAATAACAAGACAGTATGTTTGTTTTTTGTTTTCATTGATTGCTGCAACCCCAAAACAGTACCAGAATGGATCAGACTCACTGATTAGGTTGCTGTCTTGCATTCTCGCTGTGTTTTTTTTTATAATTCTAGACTAGCAGTAGCACAGTTATTCTTTAAATTTTTGATTTGTTCTTTTCTTCTCTTTTAAAGTTTTATTCCCTGAATTTTAATTCTATTTTTTTTAACCTATCTTCTCTACCTTCCCCCAGCAGCATAGCCTTTTAGTATAGGAAATTTATGCAATATAAAATGATGTGTATCTAGGTAGTCCAAAGTGCTCTCGGCTGTGTTCCGCTTAACTAAGTTGGTCTAGTTTTAGTGATTTTCATTGACAGATTTCTTGTGTGTTTTTGATCCAATATGAATCAAAATTACTGTTGAGAAAAGCTTCATAATAATAATAATAATAATGTACATTTATCATGCGCTCATCAACACCCTGAGCGCTCACATGATACATATTAACCTAAATATGATATCTATACACAAGTCTCGTCTTCCTAACTGTGTTGTTATGTTTATTATGCTTTGAAAAACAGTGTGAAAATTCACACTGATCTCGGTACCCCTAAGCGCTGCCTTCTGTCACTGATGCTCATAGGCTGCGAACACCGCTGGCTGTAAGCAGTTTTCAGATGCAGAGTGCTGGACGTATGCTAGTCCAGCCATGATGAAATCTATATCAATCAAAAGTGCTGTTGCTAAGCTTTCTTTCCATATCCATGATGGCTGCTTTCAAAAAGCAGAAGTCCTGAATAAAGTTGTTTGAAATGTGTTTAACGGATTTTGTACTATTTTTAGACCATGGAGACTCTCTTAAAAAATATCAGCAGAAAGATCAATCTTTCTTCTTCAAAGTTATACTAAAATAAGAGTTCAAAACTATTCATACGTCCAACACACTCAGCCGCCAAAACGTGATAACAAAAGAGATTTTATTACCACAGCCACACGGTCAGCCATGGCCGCTGAGGCGACCGCACAAGCAATCGTGTGTGCCAAGTTGGTGGATTCTCCAGTATCAGAGTGTTCTACAATTCGTGTAAACGATCTTGTTGATGAGTAATATTATTCATCTTTTTCTTGAAAGCCACATTAAGCTGTCAAACGAATGCTTCTGTCAGTAAAAATGAAAAATGAAGCGGTCTGTGAATGATCACAAACATGGGTGAGAGCTGGTTTGGGTGTCGATGGGATGATCGACAAATTTATTTATAAACAGCAATTTTAGCAAACTTTTCTACTAATGACAGTCTAGGAGAGGCTTTATTGGCAATATCCAAGGAGACAGTCGGAAATTCCTGGGACATTTCAAGTGCCATTTTGGGCCACAAATATCATCAGAATCACTCAAACAGATCTAGCCAATGAAGCCAACATTTGCAACAAAAGTGACTGATTCAGTCTGTAAATGGGTGAGTGGATCAATTGTTTTACTGACCTCAGCACTCAGGAAGTGTGCAGGGTTACTCAGAAATTAGATCTAGATCAAATGTCTGAAAGGAGCATACACATACTGAAGGACACATATATATGATTAGGCTCACTTTCTGTTGCAAATTTTGGGTTTATTCATTTCGTATAATATATATATATATATATATATTAGGTAAATGGCTGCAAAAAGAAGACTATCCAAGACTGCTGTGCACTTTGTTTTGAAATGGGGGTTTGAAGTCATTCCAGTTAGCAACAATTCCAGGATGCTGGAGACAGAGGATTTGGGGGACATTGCTTCCCCATATATGCCTTTGAAACCGGGCCTGTAAGGTGATGCAAGGTCACCCTGAAAAAATTTGACTTTTAAATTTTCTCTGTGATCAAACAGAAAAGTATGGCATCAAACAGAGTTCTTAACTGCGGTTATTTTGGTACAAACAGAAAGGTGATACGACAAGTAGAAGAGAAGTTATGGTTTTTCTACCATTTTTAAGATTGACGGATGGCATTTTTTATGAATTTAGCAAGTTTGATGTGAAATATCTGGAAGAATAATCAAAATGAAGGTCTACAAAAAAATTGGGCCTATTATTTGTACTGTGGAGAATGAGATTCCTAAATATTAGACAGGTTATATGCAAAATAGCCTCCAGGTGGGACCTTAAGTCTCAGGACTTCTCTAATTTGCATTTTGTGGGCAAATTTGGGCAAACAATTAAATATTTAAAAAATCATAACTTCGGAACTACTCAAGTGATCAACATAAAATTGGTATCACTGAAATCAGATAAAAAAGATCTACGCAAATATATAAAGTCTGATAGTCAACTATTGATTTTCAAAATCACTTTGGACTACCTAGTGTATCATTGATGGCACTGGCAACAGCAAGTGACTTATTCTTTCATTAAATTTCAGGCTTCAGCAGAAGGAGGAGAAGATGGGGTGGATGGACGAGCTGCTTTACGCCACAAAAAGTGAGTCCATGTTTCTAAGGTGCTCCTAATACTACTGCTGTTATAACTGAAGTACAGTCTATACATATTCTGTATATATATACATATATCCTTTTTACCTGCATTGAAGTTGTACAGTATTGTTATTAGCATTTACCATCATTGTGTGTGTACACAAAGTTTTATTTTTACAGCTTTTTAATTTTATGCTAGCTCATTTTTAACTTTTAAGAAGGGACTGGTTTGGTCCATCACGTCATGTCATGAATGTGTGATTACATAATTAGAGTAGTGTTGTATGTGTGCTATGTATTAATGAATAATGTAGTTTGGTAGGATTTCCTGCCTTGTACAAGTTGTAGAACTTTAGCCTAAAACTAAATACTCAACAGGTGTTCAACAGTTGACAAAAAGCTTGAGTAGACTTGTTCAGAACTTTTTTATATCATACATTTTTATATCATACATATTAATATATAAGATTTTTTTCTTTTTTTCCCCCTCTTCCACTTCAGTGACTAGTTCCAGTAATCGTTCAGTGATATTTCTTTATACTATTTTTTGTGTGACAATTGACGTGAGAGAAAAGAAATCTCAGAAAATGAGAAAGCGCAGGGGGGTGGAAAAAGACCCCTGGAACTTTCATAATCTGAGCATTTTCACTCAGAACACTAATAATGTCTAATTATCACCACAATGATGGATGCTCCATGTGAACAACCCTGTGTCTCTTGGTGCAGAAACTCACAATGAGTGAAGGACTGAATAAGTTTAAAAGTGCTCTGAAAGCCCATAGATCATCTGTTTAAAAGCTTACCCCTGCCCCCACTTCCCCCAACCCCCTCACTTGTTCTTAAATTATTTTAGTTTGCGTGTACATGTATACAAATTACAATATGTACTTGTGTATGTTATGTTGGTCTTACCTGTTTAGCTTCTTGTGATTTGAATTGCTTCTACTAGTTCTAGTCATTGTTGTTTTCCAATTCCACTTAAGGTGCCTCAGTGTGGATGTAGTCTGTATCAGTTTTGTACAGCACACAGAGCTCTGTTTTCATGTTAGAGGTTTGCACTTTATAAATATTTGATTAGTACTAGTAGTAGTAGTAATTAATATTATAAATTTTCTAGCTGTAACACTTTATTCAGTAAAAAACAACAGCAAGTGACTCATTAGCTTCAAATGAAATTTTAGTGTTATAAAATATATATTTAAATATGAACTAATCAAGTCATCAGGGTTTATGTTAAATGGTAATTTCTGATATTTTACTTGTTAAGATCAGAAAAATAAATTATATAAAAATATTCAGAGAAAAAAAATCAGCAATCACTGAATCAGTCAGACATACCAGCTGTTATTTTGTTTGACCGGTTTTCAAAAAGATAAATTGCAGCACAGTGAGAGAGTGTGTATGCACGCGCATGTATAATGTGTTCTACTTCTAGACTGGGAAGGGAGCTGGGTGTTCGCTAGTACAGCTCTAGTAGTAGTATTGATGGCTGTGTATCTTCCTGGTCACAATGATTATCTGACCGGTTTCCATGAACCACTTTCGACACATTATAGATGTCACACTGGTTTCAAAAATGTGTAGTGCGATCACCAGTCATGCATGGATACAAAACATTACATTTACGATGTACAATTTATTGTCACAAATGTTCAAAATCTCATATTGATTGTGCTTATTTCCCGTTTTTGTTTTGTTTTTTATGAATGTAAACATAAAACTTGAAATGAAAAAATTCTGTGACAACCTGTCAGAGAAATTAATTTCCAAAGAAGATCCTTGAAAAAAAATCAATAGACATAGAACATAAGGCTGCTCTGATACAAAGGTTCTAGAACGCAGATCTATAAATCATATTAGCTTATTACAAAGAGAGAGCACAAAGAGGCATGGGGGGGGGGGGGGGGGGGGGAGGATGTAAGACAGTTTGAGCAGGGAGTGGTGTATCTGAGATAAAGCATAACTTTTCATTTCAGCCCTCAGGTCTTAGAGACATCTCTGGCTGTGAGCCCTCACACTCACAGTATTAGAGCTGATGACGTGGCCCAAAAAGCAACTGTGTCCAGTTCTGTAATTAGTTCTGTTGCCTCTGGTCATAGTGGTTCAGATGCGATCAGTTTGTTTTGTTTACACATTAAGATTAAGTTACTTCAGCTTTAGCATTCACCCACAAATGGCTTGCTGCAAGTAGTAAATTAGTCCGTTACTGAGAGTGTGGAAAATATTAATAATCTAAAAATGAAGCAAAATTTACGTATTCTTCTTAGCAGGCAAGGTTTGTGGGTGTGTTGCACAGCACCCAAAAAATGGTGAAAGCGAAGGGGTTAAAAGGTCTGCCCTCCCCTGTCTGCCTTCATGCCTTTATCAGTGTCAATGTTGACCCTGATGGGCAGTGGACAGCGGTGGGCATGCCTTTGGTTGCCTGGCCGCCCCACACCATTGATTGACCCCTTAGGGCAAAGATGATATTGAAAGAAGCCAGGGGGGGAAAAAACTGGTGAGAAAACTGTGGACATAGTGAGTGCAGTCAACCCCCTTCTCCCTTCCTGCCTTCCATCCTTACCCCCCACCCACCACCATCACCAGCTTTGGGGATACCCCCCCCCCCCACCCCCCTCCTCTTCCCTGCCTGTGCTGTGGCCCTTCTGCCTGGAAACAAGGAGTTCTGAAAGTAATTAATGGGCCTTCTTTGTTAGTTTTGTTTTTGTTAGTGTTTGCTCTGATTAGGTTTTCTTTGTAAATGTCTGCTCTAATTAGGTTTTTTTCTTTGTTAGTGTCTTTTCTAATTAGGTTTTGGTTGTTAGTGTCTGCTCTGATTAGGTTTAGGTTTTGTTTATTGGTGTCTGCTCACATTAGGTTGAGTTTTGGTTGTTAGTGTCTGCTCACATTAGGTTGAGTTTTGGTTGTTAGTGTCTGCTCGGATTAGGTTGAGTTTTGGTTGTTAGTGTCTGCTCTGATTAGGTTTTGGTTGCTAGTGTCTGCTCTGATTAGGTTTTGGTTGCTAGTGTCTGCTCTGATTAGGTTAAGTTTTGTTGTCAGTGAAAAGGCAGGTTCTTTAAAAACATGATGTATTGGGGAGCTCAGTATTATATGATGAACAGCTGCCTTAAAGATTGTTACGAGTGTTGGTAAAGCATGATGTATCAGGGAGCTCAGTATTTCTGCAGTGAACAGCAAACCACCTTAAGGATCGTTACAAGTGGCACTGGTAAACTATGATGTGTTGGGGAGCTCAGTATTACTGTGATAAACAGCAAGCCGCCTTAAGGATCGTTACAAGTAATGCCAAGAAATTCTCTTCACAACTGTTGCCTGCACAGTTAGTTAGTTGTGCAGCATGATGTGTTGGGGAGATCAGTATTACTGTGATAAACAGCTGCCTTAAGGATTGGCACAAGTGGTGGTAAAGTATGCTGTATTGGGGAGCTCAGTGTTACCTTAATGAAAGCCACCTGAAAAATTGTCGCAAGTGGTGGTCTTTGGTAATGATCAATGAACAAAGGAATTGATTAGCATTCGAAAGATGTCACACAAACCCAACAACAAAGACCCGAGCCAGCTGTGGTGACGCTCACCTGGCATGCAAGTAAATGCAAGGTACATAAACGCCACCAGAGGTATATATATATATATATATATATATATATATATATATATATATATATATTCTAATGTGGTCTTTGGTAAGGGTTGCCAGCTGTGATCTAGTTTTGCTTCTGTAACTCAAAAATGTGTTGCCGGTAATACTAACAGTACTGGTAAATGTTGATGGCAGTCAAATTACAGTTGTCCTGGCCTTTTTGCAATGTTGTAGTTTGTTTTTGTTGTTGTTGTTGTTGTTTGTTTGTTTGTTTGTTTTTGGTCCCTATAGATCATGACCTGTGGGAAGGCAAACATTTCACCACAACACACGTCTCACGTTTTGCTAACCAGTTAGTGCTTTGTATTCATTCATGGGCAAGTTTTAATCTGAGCACATTCCGATGCACCAGTACTGGGGCCAGAATGAAAACTGCTTGTGCTTGTGCTTCGCCATAGTTGACAAATGCCAGGGTCATATCAGCACCTAGTCTCATTCCTGCGCCGGGTAAATACAGCTAATGCAATGTACACCACGGAGCGTGCTGGTGGGCGGCGGTTTTAGGCCGATAGACTGTGGCAGAAATTTGATAGCCCAAGGACAGACACTCAATCGCAGCGTCAACACAACCAGCAAGGGAGGAGATGCGGGCTGTGTTGTTCTGCACAACAACTAACCGTGCAGGCGACAGTTGTGAAGAGAAATTCTTGGGGTTACTTTGGCGGCGGGGTGCTCGATGAAGCCCAGTGGGTGTTGTGCTGTGATCCAATGAGGGCCATTTATCAGTTCTAGTTTTCATCGGCGTGAAGCAGCAGGAACAGAAAGCCCTAGGCTACGCTTGAACGCCAGTTTATAATGACTCACGTTGCCGCTGCCCGAGAAAGTTGACCTACTAGATTTCAAAAAGGAAATCATAAATCACATGCATGCATAGAGTTTTGCGGCTTTTGATGTTGTGACTGCGGTTGAGTTAGTCTTTTTTTTTCTTTTTTTCTTTTTTGTAAAGTGTTTTATGACAGAAATCAGATGTCTTACAAAGACGTATTCGTATTCGGTATTCATAATTTAGATCTGAAAAATTAGTTGACGCAGTGCCACAGGTCACATTCTTCTGTTAGGCCTGCTGACCGACTTAAGTACACGCAGTCACCTTTCTAATTCAGTTGCACTGGTGGTGGTTGTGCTAGCTCTCCAGGGGAGGGGGTGGGGGAGTCACGGCTTTAGCGTGAAAAGTAAACAACAAACAAAAACAAATACCACTAAAAACAACGCTCGAAGCAATTACACATCGATTAATTTTAGTTCACATATCTGGCATTGAAAAACAAAAACAAAAAATGACCCCCCCAAAAAACAAAACAAAAACAAACAAACAACAACAACCAAAAACAAACAAAAAACACAACTATAAACAACAAACAAAAAATCAAAAATGAAACATAAACACATCTATTTAGATTTAGTTCAACAGCCCACCTTAAATCGGAGGTCTGGCATAAAAACAACAGCTAAAAACAACTCATCAATCAAACAGAAATCACACATCTATTTAGCTCAACAGCCGACCTTAAATCGCAGGTCTGGCATACAAAGCAACAACAACAACAACGAAAGACAACTCAATCAAACAGACAATCAAACGTCGACTTAATTGAGCAGCCGATCTGCTTAAAGTTAAACGCGAACGACAGTGGGGTTTGCACTGATAGAAGTCGGGATAAAAGGCGTTTCTGGCCCTCAGATCTCGAGTTCTGATCGAGTGGAAGAGGTGGAGAACTTATGGCTTCGAGTTGCGGTGGTTAGAAGGGGGCCCACGAAGCGCATGCGTGCTATCTATCGTCTCTTTGAGCAAATAGAAAGAGCGTGTGGTCGCGTTGTGCGCGACCGAAACGTTGACACAGAGCTGGATAGGGACACCGCACTGACCTGGAGTTACAGTGAAGGGAGAAAAAAAGAGTGTGCGGTGGAGAGGGGGGTGGGGTG